>SOPF01022784.1:0-31635 GCA_012979155.1 Hypericum perforatum
CTGATAGGACTGTCTGGGATCACGCACGGGATGGCATCCTGACCTCTAGAGCTGCCTACGACCACCTTCGCCCCACCCGTCTTCAGGTACGTTGGGGCTCTTGGATCTGGGATGGGGCTATTCCACCGAGGCGCTCTGCTCTTATATGGCGTGCTATCCTAGGAGCTCTTCCCACTACGGATATCATGCTCCACAGAGGTTTTATCGGACCGAGCTTTTGCTGCATGTGCTTGGCTGACGCTGAGTCCCTTGATCATTTGTTGACTACATGCCCGATTGCTGCCGCTCTCTGGCGGTACATTTTTGGTATTTTTGGAGTTGCGTGGAGGCCTTTCCTGAGCCTCACAGAGTTGATCTCGGAGGGGATTCGACAGCGGTTTAGCCCTCAGGTGGACCGTCTTTGGAGAGTGGCTATTATTTCTACCGGGTGGCTTTTGTGGACGGAGCGCAATGAGCGCATTTTCAGCGACCAGAGATGGAGCTTAGACACCTTGATTGTTCTGCTCCGACGACTAGTCAGCGAGACGGTGCTATTCGACACTGGAGGGTGCTTCTCGGCAGACCGAGAGCAGTCACTTCTTAAAGATCTCCATATTGCACCGAGGCCAGGTCGGGCTCCTCGTATCATTGAGGTCACTTGGAGCTGCCCTCCTCCGGGCTGGCTCAAGTGCAATACGGATGGTAGCTCTCTCGGGTCCCCAGGGCAGGGCCGATCTGCTGGGGTATTCCGTACCAGTAGGGGATTCGTCAGGGGCTGTTTCAGTCAGAGCATCTTCAGCTGTTTCGCCTTCGAGGCCGAGCTCCTAGCAGCCATTCTAGCTATTGAGGCTGCCCATGAGCGAGGATGGTACAGACTATGGCTTGAGACAGACTCAATGTACGTTCTCTCCAGATTTCAGACCCCTCAGGCAGCAGTCCCTTGGAGATGGCACTCCCGTTGGCTTCTTTTGTCACAGATCCGCGCACAGATGCTGATTCGCGTCACTCATATCTTCCGGGAGGGGAACTCTGTCGCGGATGCTCTGACACACATCACAGAGGATGGATGGTGGCCGAATCTCCCTTCGTCGCTCATAGGGTTGATTGGCCGCGACATGTCAGGCCAGCCTTATCACAGGTTCGTTCCTTGAGGATCTTTTTTATGCTGAGACCTGCTGTTGAGGATGTGCTGGGCACTGAGCCTTGGTTTTTATGGACCCGGTACGAATGGGTCATGCCGATTTTTCGGCAAGTATGTCTGTAGGTCCTGACTACCAGGCTTGTTGGCTAGCATGGACCTGAGCTAGCTTCTTACCCTCGCTTGACTACCAGGCTTGTTGGCTAGCTAGTGAGTAGTTTCTGCCCCACCTGACTACCAGGACTGTTGGTCAGCAGGTGCTCTGTGGGCTTTCTTTGTTTGTTTGTATAACGCTTTTTTATTTTATTTGATGGCAGTTCTTAAAAAAAAACCCTAAACCCTAAACCCTAAACCCTAAAACCCTAAACCCTAAACCCTAAACCCTAAACCCTAAACCCTAAACCCTAAACCCAAGTGCCAAGAAACCCGATACCCTGAATATTCTCAGCCCCTATGGGGCCCATGAATATTCTATACTGGAATATTCAGGGTATCAGGTCAGTGCAAGCCCGAACCCAGTTTAGAGAGCATTGTTTGCGCCACAGGCCGACTTGGGTGGCTATTACAGAGCCTATGGTACCTTATGACCCCATTCATGATCAGTTTTGGTCTTCGCTTGGATACAGACTAGTTGGAGCTACGGATAGAGGGGCGAGGATCCCCAACCTTTGGGTCTTCACTAGTCAGCCGGAGGGTATGCAGCTCGAGATTGTTCTCTGCACTTCGCAGGTAGTGGTATGTCAGACCTCTTAGCTACAGCATTCTGTGTTGTTGGGTTTTGTATATGCACATGTCCGATATTACAGACGTCGAGCTCTATGGGATGATTTGATGACCCTGCCTTTGGGTCCGTTGATGTTGATTGGGGACTTCAACGCTGTCCTGGGAGCTCATGAGAGGATGAGTCGCTCCTTGCCTATCGTGCAGTCTTGCATTGACTTTCAGGCATATATTAGCTATGCAGGATTGATGGACATTCTGCTGATGGGAGCACAGTACACGTTCTCCAATAAGAGGACGGTAGGATATATGGAGTCCAGATTAGACCGAGCATTGGCCTCCCCCGAGTTCATGGATCTCTGGCATTCGGTACAGTGTAGGGCCCTACTCCGTAATGCCTCGGACCACAGGCCCATCGTGCTGGAGTGCAGGGAGAGTGGAGCCTCACGAGGACCCAGACCTTTCTGTTTTCAGGCGATATGGACATCTCATGCGGGTTTCTTGGCACTTGTGAGACGGACCTGGCCAGTGCAGGTAGTGGCGGCTTCTGCGATTCTATCCTTGTCAGGGAAACTGCGACGCCTTAAGCAGGCGTTGGTTTCCTGGAACAAGGAGGTATTTGGGGATGTCAGGCAGAACCTGATAGCTGTGGAGGCCCGGATTGAGGAGGTGCAGAGACGGATAGAGCTAGAGGGGCCGCAGGAGGAGTTAGTCACAGAGGAGATGGAGGCACTTCAGGAGTACAATGTTGCGCTTGAGCGGCAGAGTACCTTCTTGAGGCAGCAGGCACAGATTTCCTGGCTCTGAGATGGGGACAGGAATACCACATTCTTCCATCGCAGTGTGCAGATCCGCAGAAGCCGATTGGGTATTTCAACGTTGTTGATAGACGGCTAGCTGTCGGAGGACCCTGCTCAGATTCGTGACCATATCATATCCTATTATAGGCAGATGTTCGAGGCTTCGAGCCCTCCGATGGATCTGACGGCGATTGGCCCGTTGGAGTCCCTATTGCAGAGCTATGTTCGGGAGGACCAGAATGCGGAGCTAGTTCGGGTCCCATTGTCGGAGGAGGTATGTCACACCATTTTTAACATGAGTGCTTCTAGTGCCCCGGGCCCGGATGGATTTGGGAGTTAGTTTTTTCAAGCAGCTTGGGAGATAGTGGGGCCTGATGTGGTCCACGCCGTTCAAGAGTTTTTCACATCCAAATGTCTACCGATCGGGCTCAACGCCAATTTTGTGGTGTTGATCCCAAAGATCCAGGGGGCCCAGCGGGTGGAGGATTATAGACCCATTGTTCTGGGCAACTTCGTCTACAAGCTTGTGACGAAGATTTTAGCATCTCGCCTCAGTACGATCCTTGACTCTCTGCTTTCATTTCATCAGTTTGGATTTGTCCCGGGTTGCAGAATCCATGACTATATGGCGCTGGCATCGGAGGGTATTAATTGTCTGAGCAGACGGCAGAGTGGTGGCAACATGGCCATCAAGGTTGATATTCGGAAGGCTTTTGATACCTTTCGATGGGATTTTCTGATTGCGGTCCTCCGTGCCTGGGGCTTCGTCGAGGAGTTTGGAGAGATGGTTATCAGCATTCTGCATTCTGCCAGACTGTCTATTCTGGTGGACGGGGTCCCGGCGGGTTATTTTAGCTGTTCGCAGGGGGTGTGTCAGGGAGACCCGCTATCTCCGCTATTGTTCATTGTTGCTGAGGAGGTCTTCAGTTGCTTGATGCAGCATGCAGTGGATCAGGGAGCCTTCGCGTGTTTCAGAGCTGGCCGAGGTAGTGTCTTTCTATCCCATCTTCTATATGTGGATGATGTTATTATTTTCGGGCAGGCCTCTCGTGCCAACTGCCGTACGCTTTTGAGGATTCTATATGAGTATGCGGCTCTATCGGGTCAGCACTATAACCCAGCGAAGTCTCGGGTTTACATCAGCGAGAGTTTATCAGTTCAGCAGTGCAGAGTGCTTCTGGACATTTTGGGCATCTCGGCAGGTCAGCTTCCTTTTACCTACCTTGGAGTGCCGTTATTCTGTAGTCCTCCTCGTCGTAGCCACCTGTAGGGCATTGCTGACTCCATAGTCAGCAAGTTTGCTCGGTGGAAGGGGTCTTCTTTATCTATGGTTGGTCGTGCTTGCCTGGTGCAGACGGTCATTTTGAGCTCACTGACGCACTCCATGATGGTATACCAGTGGCCTACCTCTCTCTTGGAGCAGGTTGACGGGTGCATGAGGAACTTTGTTTGGACGGGAGACATTCATAGTCGTTCCTCCTGCACGGTGGCTTGGGATCGAGTTTGTGCCCCGAGAGAGGAGGGTGGGCTGGGTCTCCGCGCCATCAGATAGGTGAATCAGGCTTTCCTGAGCTGGCTCACCTGGTCCATTCTACATGGCGAGGCCAATTATTGGGATTGCATTCGGGATCGGCTGATTGACCCTGACGACACGATACCACGGCGGCATGTGCGCTCATCTATTTTGCGCGGGGTTCGGAGCTGCCTCCCAGACATTGTCCGGTCCTCCAGGGTATTGGTTGGGGAGGACTCCTCGGCCAACTTCTGGTTGGACAATTGGCTGGGATACGTGATTGCGGAGAGAGTTGGGTTGCCGGAGCGCCTCTATCTGTGCTGCACTTTCACGGTGGCTGACTATTAGCGAGATGGTTGTTGGCATCTGCATAGGAGCTTCTGCAGGGCTTTTCCTGCGATCATTCAGGACATCCGCCGACACAGGCTTGGGCCTTCGGGTAGTGACAGGACGGTATGGGTCCATGCTCGGGATGGGGTACTCACTTCTAGAACAGCCTATGATCACCTACGCCCCTCGCATTTGCCTGTCCGCTGGGGATCATGGATATAGGATGCAGCGATCCCGCCCCGAAGATTGATGTTTCTCTGGAGGGCCATCCTCGGAGCCCTCCCTACTACAGATGTCATGACCCGCCGTGGATTTGTGGGTTCGAGTATATACTGTTTGTGCATGGCGGCAACAGAGTCTCTGGACCATGTATTGACCCGCTGTCCGATTGCAGCCGCCTTTTGGAGGTTTGTCTTCGGCTTATTTGGGGTACGGTGGCGGCCTTTCTTGAGCCTTGCAGAGCTGGTTGTAGAGGTGATGCAGGCGCGTTTCAGTCCTCAGGTGGACGTACTTTGGCGGGTGTCGGTGGTCACCGCAGGTTGGCTTTTATGGAAAGAGCGTAATGAGCGCGTCTTCAGAGAGCAGCGTCAGAGCATGGATGCGCTGTTGGTACTTTTTCGGCGCATGGTGAGTGAGACTACGGTTTTTGACACCGAGCAGTGTTTCGCTTCGCAGCAGGAGCAGTCTTTACTCCAGGACCTCCGTATTGCACCAAGGCCAGGCCGGGCGCCGCGCATCGTCGAGGTCACTTGGCGGTGCCTCCCTCCGGGTTGGCTCAAGTGCAATATGGATGGTAGCTCACTAGGCACCCTGGGTCAGGGTCGTTCTGCAGGGGTCTTCCACACTTCCCAGGGCTTTGTGTAGGGATGCTTCAGTCACCCCACCCCGAGCTATTTCGCTTTTGAGGCAGAGCTCCTAGCCGCTATCCTTGCAGTAGAGTTTGCACATACATATGGTTGACATAGATTGTGGCTGGAGACAGATTCCACGTACGTGCTGTCGCGATTCCAGGTGTCGCAGGCAGAGGTTCCTTGGCGCTGGCGGGCTTGTTGGCTCCGCATGCTTCGGCTCCAGGATCAGATGCAGTTTCATATCACGCATATTTTCCGCGAGGAAATATGGCGGCTGATGCTTTGACGCATCACACGGAGTCTGGCTGGTGGCATACTTACCCGGCTTCGCTCATCAGCCACATTGGATGAGACATGTCTGGGCAGCCCTACTACAGGTTCGTCCCTTGACGATATCACTTTGGCTGTTTCTTGTCTTTGGGTTTTACCTGCCCTGTCTACCAGATATGTTGGTTAGCATGGGCTTAGGCTAGCTGTGTCCTCCCACCTGACTACCAGGCTTGTTGGTTTAGCTGGTATAGAGTAGTTGTGCCCCACCTGACGGCCAGGATTGTTGGTTTCGCAGGTGTGTTATGGGCTTGAGACTTGTTTATATCCGTTTTTTATTTTATTTGATGGGAGTTCTTTAAAAAAAACCATAAACCATAAACCCTAAACCCTAAACCCTAAAACCCTAAACCCTAAACCCTAAAACGGAAAAACGCGCAGAAAAAAGAGCTCCAAAAATTTCGGAGGCGATTTTTTGGAGAAAAAGAGCCGCCGTGCATTTTCCCCTTTCTGCCGCCGCGCGCGGCCACGCTGCCATGAACGGCCGGCCTCCCGACCTCGGCCTCACTGCCCCGCACCCGTCGATGGTCGGATCGTCGGTTTCTGACCACGGGAGCCATGGTTTCGAAAACTCCCACGCTGCCACTCAAGTCGCCCCCGATCCTCTTTCGCTCGCTATCGCCACAGGCGGCCTCTAGGGGGTGGCGCTCCACCACCACGATGCTCCTCGCCTCCCCCCGATCCCAGCGGTGGGTGGCGCTACCCACCCCTCGTAGCCGCTCATAGTGGCTGCGTCAACACCCTCCGCCCGAAACCCTAACTTGGGATTTTTCCATCTGACCGCCGTTGGTGGCCACGCCGGGCTGAGCCACCCATTCCATGGGGTCGGCCTCCCCCAGCTGCACGTGTTGGTGGCTGGATCGCACCACCCCGACGTCCCCTGCTCCGGATCCGACTTTCCCCTTGCCGCGACGCCGCTTGGTTTTGGTTCAGGGCCAGCCGACGATCTCCACCAGCCCCTACCACTCGCCGGCGCCTCTTGGCCATATCCGTGGGGTCCTGGGGCTACGGTCGATGCTCACTCCCCTCTGCCACCCTGGGCGTCGGCAGCAACGACCCTCCCTCCACCCCTGGCCGCCCCAGTCCTGGGTGGTGGGGCCTGACCACCCCTCGGACCACCGTCCATCTCCACGGCCTCGGTGGCCTCCTCCCTGTTAGGCCCGAGCTTGGCCACGCCTTCTGCAGCCGCCCCGCTGTGCACCACCGCGGTGCTCCTCCCCGAGGAGCGGCCTCGGCCTCCAGCTGGGGCCGTACTTTTTCAAACCGCCCACCCGAGCCCGACTCCCTTGGCACCGGCTGCAGTAGACCCGTACGCACCTCGCCTCTACTCGGCCATGCACTCCCATGCACGCGACACCATGTCACGGAGCGAGCAGGTGTCGAGTTTGAGTTCTAGAGTTGATCCGAGGACAGTTTGGCCCACATTTGTTCATCTATTGTAGGTGTACTCAGGACAGGTTGCGGAACACAGCCACGCCTCGCTCGAGATCCCAGCCGCGGGGGATATCCGCGATCCGCCTGCCTTGGGATCACGGACTTATCCAGCGCTTTTGAGTCGTGATCCCGGCCCTAGGGAAGTTTCTGTCCCTTTGTTTGCTCACATGATGCATTTGACAGATTGCACTAGTTCCGCTATGTTGCACGATGAGCATTTGTATGACAGGCAGAGGAGCACTCTTGACCAGCAGACTGCTCGCTGTCTTCCCTCGCAAGGGATCTCAGCTGTGGGAGACGTCCGCGGCACGCTTGCACTGGGATCACAGACTTATCCGGTGACATCGAGTCGTGATCCCAGCTCTGGGGAAGTTCCTTTCCCTTTTCCTACATCTGTCAGTTCTGATGGTTTACCTGCTGAGAGCATGTTGGGCACTGAGCCTACTGTTGATATATCGTTGCACAGGCTGGTAGATGATCCTCACAGGAGCGTGCCCGCCCAGCAGACTACTCAGAACTCTTCCTCGTATGAGGTCCCAGCCATGAGGAATGTCCGTGGCTCGCTTGCACTAGGATCACGTACTTATTTGGCGGCATTGAGTCGTGATCTCGGCTCTGGGGAAGTCCCTTTCCCTTTGCCTAGTACTGATGTTGTTCGCGTGACTACTACTGCATGTGATAGATTGCTTGGGTGTTCTGTTGATCATGCACTTGGCACTGAGCCACATGCTGCTGTATTACTGCCCAGGACTGTTGATGAGGTTGCAGCGGGCTCCACGCCTAGACTTGAGTCGAGCACTTTGCAGGCAGGTCATGCTGAAATTTCGACAGCACCCAGTCCGATTGCCTCGCAGACCACCATTCCAGATGCTCAGGTAGGCCGGTGGTTGAGACCCATCGTGGTTGAGGCTACGCGAGAAGCCCCAGCTGCGGGGGGAGTCCGCAGTCTGCCAGTGCAGGGGTTCAGTGCTCTTCCTATCCAGGATTCCGAGCTTGACCCTGGTGCCAGGGGAGTACCTGTCCTTCCCTCTAGTCCTGCGGGCATTTTTCCGATAGATATTTTCCTGAGATAGTGTGCACAGTTGGCCTTGCCACAGGATATTCTTCGAGTTGTTCGGGAGGCCGCCACACGTGTAGGTAGCACCCATCCGCCACATCCGGATAGCTCGGCAGCAATGCCACCGCGGGCAGGATAGGCTGTTCAGCCTGCCACGACATCTACTCAGTCCCCCCAGTAGCTGGGCGCCCCTCCTATGCTGCCCTAGCACGATCCCAGCCTGGGGGTTGGACCTTTTCAGGTACTGGTCCGGATCCTATCTTGATTGGCGGCACGCCGACTCTTGTTGTTGGGCCTGAGGTGTCGCAGTCTTGCCGCGACTTTGGCACTGTTGCTTTCATTGGCCACTTAGTGACACCCAAGGGTGCTAAGCCGTATACATCTACTGTCTTGCGAGGTGAGCTGTCTCGTCTTTGGGGTTCGATAGCATGGAGGATGATCTCGCTTGGACTGGGCTATTATTGCTTCCGATTCAGTACGCCTGAGGAGAAGGCACAGATATGGGCAGCGGGCACATGGAAGCTGCAGACGAGTAGATTGTTCCTCCAGCAGTGGGTCCCTTTCTTTAAACCCACCTGGCAGGAGCCCTCAATTACTCGTACGTGGATTAGACTGGTCAGGCTGAGTTGCGAGCACATCACGGAGCCCATTATTCTCGGTTTGGCCAAGGCGGTTGGCAGGCCGATCAGATTGGATACAGACGCCCTGGATAGGGTGAATGGAGTACAGGTTCAGGTCCTAGTGGAGATGGAGCCCTCCAAGGCTCGCCCCACTCATGTCCGTCTTATCCTTGATCATGGTGAGGTGGAGGTTGAGATTCAGTATCAGGACATCCCCCCGTCTGCTCCTATTGCAAGGCGAAGGGACATATTCGCAGCGCTTGCCAGCGTCTTGCCTCGGCCAAGGCAAAGCGCCCAGTGACAGCCTCAGTAGCAGCGGGTGCACAAGCCCACCGGGAGCCAGTTCAGCAGGAGGCGGCGGCCCACAAGGGGCGCACTTGGAGATTAATGGGATGTGTGATCTCAGATAGCCCGAATCACATGGCTTCGTTCCCACAATCCACTACAGCAGGTACCTCATCCCCTATCCCGACGGGGAATCCTTTTGCAGTACTAGAGACGGAGGACGGGCAGATTGAGGAGGAGTAGCCTACTATGGATGTTGAGACTGGATCCGGGCCTTTGGAGCAGCCAGTGGCAGGGCTGACAGCAGATCTACCTTTGGAGGGTTCAGGGTCAGATCGGGTTCGACAGGTTCGGGAGGTGGTTTCTCCGGTCCAGGGAGAGTAGGTACCAGTGCCACAGGGGTCTCTAGTACAGGATTCTGGTCAAACAGAGGTCAGAGTTTCAGGGTCAGCTCAGGGTGCTCAGGTTCAGAGCCCGGTTAGCAGGGAGACTGTGCAGGTTGGGACTGAGCAGGTGAGTTTGAGAGAGGGTGCTACCCCCATTACCTACCCGACCAGCATGCAGGTTTTTGAGGTGGATGACCATTCGGATCCCAGGCACCAGCTAGAGGCTGTTGTCGGATACCAAGAGTGGGTGGCCTCGACTGAGGAGAGTTCAGAGGAGGATGAGGAGTGGGAGCCGACCCCTCGGGTCACTAGAGGACGTTTGCGGCTGAAAGCCGCGCAGCAGACAGATCAGGCCCCACGGGCCCAATGAATATTCTATACTGGAATATTCGGGGTATCAGGTCCGCGCATGCCCGTACCCAGTTTCGGGAGCACTATTTGCACCATAGGCCATCTTGGGTGGCCATTGCAGAGCCGATGGTGGAGTTTGATTCGGTACATAAGAGATTTTGGATTTCACTGGGTTTCAGGTTGGTCGGGACTACGGATAGAGGGGCATGATCCCCTAACCTTTGGGTGCTCACTAGTCAGCCAGAGGTTCAGACGGTTGACATTATCCTCTGCACTTCTCAGGCAGTGGTGGTTCGTACCTCTTACCTTCAGCATAGTATTATGATGGGCTTTATCTACGCGCACATTCGCTACTATCGACGGAGGGTACTTTGGGATGATTTAATGACGCTGCCTCTAGGACCATTGATATTGATCGGGGACTTCAATGCTGTCCTGGGGGCGCACGAGCGCATGAGCCGAGCTCTACCCATTGCTCAGTCTTGTATTGATTTTTAGGCTTTCATCAGTGCGACTGGGCTGATGGACATTCCGCTGATGGGGGCACAGTATACGTTCTCCAATCAGAGAGCGTCGGGTTATATGGAGTCACGACTGGATCGGGCACTGGCTTCACCATCTTTTATGGATCTGTGGCATTCGGTACAGTGTCGGGCACTGCTCCAGAATGCCTCGGATCATCGACCTATTGTTTTGTAGTGTCATGAGAGCGGGGTCTCTAGGGGCCCAAAGCCCTTCCGCTTTCAGGCCATGTGGACCTCCCACAGGGATTTTGCGGATTTGATACGGAGGACTTGGCCAGCTCAGGCAGTGGCAGACTCAGCTATGGGCTCCTTGATAGGTAAGCTGCATCGGCTGAAGCGGGCACTAGTTACCTGGAACAAGGAGGTTTTCGGGGATGTCAGGCGGAACCTGATGGCTGCAGAGGCTCGGATTGAAGCAGTTCAGGCTCGGATAGAGGTAGAAGGTATGTGGATGATCTGGTTATCGAGGAGATAGAGGCTCTGAGGGTGTACAATGTTGCGTTGGAGCAGCAGAGTACATTCCTGAGATAGCAGTCACAAGATTCCTGGCTCCGAGATGGGGACAGGAACACCACCTTTTTTCACCGCAGTGTACAGATCAGACGGAGCAGATTAGGCATTTCTAGCATGATGATTGACGGCCAGCTCTCAGAGGACTCAGTTAGTATACGCGAGCATATTATTTCATACTATCAGCAGATGTTTATGGATCCATGCTCTCCATTAGATCTGACTGCTATTGGCTCGCTGGAGTCTCTATTGACGAGCCGTGTTTGAGAGGATCAGAATGCGGAGCTGGTCAGAGTCCCATCATTGGAAGAGGTACGTCATACTGTTTTCGGGATGAGTCCGGATAGTGTGCCTGGTCTTGATGGTTTTGGGGGAAACTTCTTTCAGTCTGCTTGGGATGTGGTTGGCTGGGATGTTGTTTTGGCTGTGCAGGAGTTTTTTGTCTCGCGTCGGCTTCTGATCGGGCTGAACGCCAACTTTGTGGTATTGATTCCAAAGACCCCGGAGGTACAGAGGGTGGAGGATTATCGGCCCATTGTTTTGGGCAACTTCGTCTACAAGCTTGTGACGAAGATTCTGGCCACCCGATTCGGTACGATTCTTGACACTTTGCTTTTTGATCATCCGTATGGTTTCGTACCGGGATGCAGGATTCACGACTGCATGGCGCTGGCTTCGGAGGGTATCAACTGCCTCGGTAGACGCTGAAATGGTGGTCATATGGCCATCAAGGTGGATATCCGTAAGGCTTTTGATACTCTCCGCTGGGAGTTTCTCATAGAGGTGCTCAGGTCCTGGGGTTTTACGGGGGCTTTTGGTGAGATGGTGCATAGTATACTCGGCTCGGCCCGCCTCTCAATTTTGGTTGACGGGGTCCCAGTGGGTTATTTTGGATGCTCCCAGGGAGTGAGATGGTGCACAGTATCTCGCCACTTCTGTTTATTGCGGTGGAGGAGATTTTCAGCAGGCTTCTGCAGCGAGCAGTGTCCCAGGGGGACTTTACGTGTTTCTGGGCTAGCTACTTTCCGTCTCATCTCCTCTATGCAGACGACGTGCTTATTTTTGGACAGGCCTCGCGGGCCAACTGCCGCATATTGCTTCGGCTTCTATAGGACTATGCAGTAGCGTCGGGTCAGCACTATAACCCGGCGAAGTCCCGGGTCTATTTTAGTGAGAGTATGCCGCCCAGACAGCGCACGCATCTTCTGACCATTCTGGGGATTTCTACAGGTCAGATGCCTTTTACTTATCTTGGTATTCCTCTGTTCTGCGGCCCCCCTCTCTGCCGCGCTCACTTGCAGGTTACTGCGGACACCATCATTAGCAAGTTTGCGCGGTGGAAGGGGTCGTCGCTGTCCATGGCAGGCAGGGCATGTTTGGTACAGACAGTCATCCTAAGCTCGTTGACGTACTCTATGATGATATACCAGTGGCCCGTCGCACTTATGGAGCAGGTTGATCAGTGCATGCAAAACTTTGTATGGACCGGGGACATTCACAACAGAGCTCTCTGCACGGTGGCGTGGTCCTGCAACTGTGTTCCGCGAGAGGAGGGTGGCCTGGGGATTCGCTCGATTCGGCAAGTGAATCGGGCCTTCCTGAGCAGGCTTACATGGTCCATTCTTCATGGATCGTCGCACGCCATGGGCTGCATTCAGGACCAGCTTATTGACAGGACAGACAGGACGACACAGCGGCATGTGCGCTCCTCGTTGCTGAGGGGCGTACGGAGCTGCCTCCCAGACATTGTCCGATCTTCCAGAGTGTTGGTTGGGGAGGACTCCTTGGCCAACTTTTGGTTGGACAACTGGCTGAGATACGTTATTGTTGAGCGGGTCAGGCTTCCAGAGCATCTATACTCGCGGTGCGTTTACACAGTCTCAGATTGCTGGCAGGATGGTCGATGGGTTTCCACAGGCAGTTCTGTGCAGCTTTTCCGGACATCATCCGGGATATTTGTCGATACAGTATCGGCCCCCCGGATAGTGACAGGACGATCTGGGCCCACGCCCGCGATGGCATCCTCACCTCCCGTGCTACATATGATCATCTCTGGCCCCGTCATTTATAGGTACGTTGGGGCTCCTGGATCTGGGATGCGACAATTCCGCCGCGGAGGTCCATCTTTCTTTGGCGAGCTATCCTCGGCACCCTTCCTACTACTGATCTGATGCTCCGTCATGGCTTCATTGGTCCGAGTCTCTGCTGCTTATGTATGGCGGCTGGGGAGTCTTTGGATCACTTGCTCATCACATGTCCGATTGCTGCTGCCCTCTGGCGCTATGTTTTCGGGATCTTTGGCGTCTTGTGGCGGGATTTTGCGAGCCTCAACGAGATGCTGGTGGAGGTGATGAGGCAGCAGTTCAGTCCATAGGTGAGCCGCCTGTGGAGAGTGGCGGTGGTGTTTGTAGGTTGGTTGATTTGGCAGGAGCGCAATGTGCGCATTTTCCGGGACCAGAGGCAGAGCCTTGATGCACTGGTCGTCCTTTTTCGTCGGTTGGTAGGCGAGATAGTGATATTTGACACGGGACAATGCTTCTCTATACCGCGGGAGCAGATGCTTCTTCGAGACCTCCGTATTGCGCCGAGGCCAGGTCGGGCGCCATGCACGGTTGAGGTCACTTGGCACTGCCCACCCTCGGGCTGGCTCAAGTGCAATACGGATGGTAGTTCTCTGGGCATGCCGGGACCTAGATGTTCGGCCGGCATTTTCTGGACTTGCAGGGGGTTCGTTCAGGGGTGTTTCAGCCAGCACATCCTGAGCTGTTATGCTTTCGAGGCCGAGCTCCTGGCAGCGATCCTAGCCGTCGAAGCGGTGCATGAGCACAGGTGGCACAGATTATGGCTCGAGACAGATTCTATGTACGTGCTCTCGCACTTCCAGACCCTGCAGGCTGAGGTTCCGTGGCGGTGGCGTTCCCGCTGGCTCCGTATGATGCAGCTCCGAGCTCAGATGCAGATTCACATCACGCATATTTTCCACGAGGGGAATATGGTTACAGACGCTCTGACTCATCTGATGGAGGATGGCTGGTGGCTGAATCTCCCGGCGTCGCTTGTAGGACTTGTTGGCCGGGATATGTCAGGACAGCCATTCCATAGGTTCGTGCCCTGATTAGCTCTCTTTTCGCTGTTGGGGACGTTTTCCCTCGATTTTTGCCAGCCCTGACTACCAGGTTTGTTGGTTAGCAGGGTGCTTGGCTGGCTTTTACCCTCACCTGACTACCAGCTTGTTGGCTAGCTAGTGAGGTGTCTACTGCCCCACCTGACTACCAGGATTGTTGGTTAGCAGGTGTTCTGTGGGCTTCTGACTTGTTTGTATCCGGTTTTTCTTTTATTTGATGGAGTTTTTACTATAAAAAAACCCTAAACCATAAACCCTAAACCCTAAACCTTAAAAACAAACAAAAATGTGGAAAAAATTTTTTTTTTGTACTTTTTTGGCGATTTCTCATCTGCTCCACTCTAGCGGCACGTGATGGTGCGTACGACGGTGCATGGATGATCTGAAACCGGCATTCTCTCTGCCTCCTCCCATTGGTTCTTTTAAGTGGTCGCACGACCCCCTCCGACTCACCGTTTAGAAAACCCGATCATTTTTCCTCCTAACGGCCAAATCACATATCGACTTCAGACCTGCTGCTCCCTTTGATGTCAAGTTCTCCTCCTCCCGTGGTCCAGATCACCGGCACTCCTTCCCCCGATTGCGGCTATAGTGGCCACGAACTCCCCCCTCTCCGTCGCGCCATTTCCGACCTCGCCAGCGTCGACCTCTCCTCCCAGGAGCTTCTTTTCATCAAGGCGATTCATTCGGTGCTTACCCCGTCATCTGAAGCTCGCCGGACTACCTTCCCTGCATTCACCAAAATCCGCGGCAATGACGAAGTCCGCCGCGCCACGTGCGGCATCGCCGTGGCCCAGCTCCACCTCCATCCGACTCGCCTCCCTCCCCTGGTCCTCTCCATGCCTCCCGTTCGAGCTGATTTGGCCGGAATCGAAAAACCCCAAATCCTAGGGTTTTCGTCGATTCCGACGCCGACCTCCATTTCCGGCCAAATCATCAACGTCCAACCTTCTAGTCAGGCCACCCAACACCGGCTGCACCCGCCCATGGCCTCTGTTCACCTCTTGGATGCTCGAATGGCCTCCCCCGCATTGGCCTCCTCCTCGGCCGGATTGGCCACTGCCGATCTCGGCCCCAGTGACGTTGTCGGTCGGCCCCACCGGCCCCTGGTGACTTCCTTCGCTGCCCCGAGGCTCCAACCACCCTCGCTAACCACCGTGCTACCTCAGACCCCCTCAACGGCATTCCTCTCCACCACGACGCCCCCCTCTGTCATGGCCTGCCACCCGTGTCTGCCCACCGCACCTCTTGCCGCAGTCCACTCTGTCGCACCCACTCTTTTGATGGCGGTCTGCGCTTCCTTGCCAGACATCCGTCAGTCCGCGACCACTTCAGACTCCCTGGCCTCGGGGATTTTACCTGCTATTCTACATTTTGTGCAGGAACTCGCAGGTCTTTCAGGCGGCCAGCCAGCTCAGGCCGCCGCGGACTCTATTGCTACTTGCGAGCCTAGCATTGAGCCAGGCGTGGTTCGTGATCCTGTGCCCGAAGGTCATGGCCATTTTTCAGCTCTGATCTCCACAGCAGCCACCGTGACTGCCCAGCTCGGGGAGCAGCGTTTGCTGGAGCGTCCATCCTATGCCTCCATGGTGAGTTCATAGCAGGGCAGCTGGACTTTCTCAGGCTCTGGCCCGACTTCTATCCTTGTAGGCAATAAGCCTACACTGATCGTCGGCAAGGACATCTCCAGCTCCTGCCGTGCTTTTGGTGACCGCGCATTTATTGGTCGCTTGGTCCTTCCTAAGGGGACCAAGCCACTTACCTCAGCCAGCCTGCGTGCAGAGCTAGTGCGAATCTGGGGCATCCAGTCCTGGAGCATGCTATCCCTTGGCTTAGGCTTCTATACTTTTAGGTTCGTAGATACAGCTGACAAGGAGCATATCTGGGAGTCTGGAATGTGGAAGCTGCAGCAGGGTAGATTATTCTTACAGTAGTGGGTTCCGTTCTTTAGACCCACTCGTCATGCGTCTACTTTGTCCAGGACTTGAATAAAGCTAGTCGGCCTAAGCAGCGAGCACATCTCAGAGGATATCGTGTCTGGCCTAGCCAAGGCGGTGGGCACACCGATTAGACTGGACACTGAGGCCCTTCACAGGGTCAACGGGGTTCAGCCCTAGGTACTGGTCGAGCTGGACCCAGCCAGGCCTCGTCCTTCTAGCGTCAGCTTGATACTGGACTATGGGGAGGTTGATGTGCAGATCCAGTACCAGGACTCCACCCCAGTCTGCATCTACTGCAAGGTGCAGGGACATCTTCGGGGTGCCTGTCCTTGCCTGACCTCATCCAGGAAGCAGCCATCTAGGACAGCGCCACCGACCACTGCTCTACCTATGCGTGCTTGGGTTGGCACTAGGAGGGTGTTCTCTTCTAGTCCCAACCACATGCCCTATTTCCTACCGGCTACGGTGGCCGATGGCATTGCTCTTCCTATAGAGAATGCTTTCGTCGCTCTTGCCGAGATCGAGGTATAGGAGGCTCCCCTAGCCCCCGAGGATTTCCCTCAACTTGTAGACTTCCCCCCAGTCTCGGACCATCCAGTTCCTGGGCTTGACACAGATCATCCCATGGAGGCCTCTTATCTGCAGGCGGCACTTTATGTGGCGCCCCTTGGGGAGCCTGCCGCTACGCTCGACCTGCTGGTACTTCCAGTGCTCCCTTCTCCTGTGGTGGCTCCTACTGCATCGGTCGATTGGAGCGCCTCCACTTCGCGAGAGTCCACTGCCTCTTCGCGGGTTCAGGTATCCTCCTCTGCACCGACATTGCTGCCTGAGGCTATTTTGCAGGATACGCCTACTACTGTGATTGCGCCTGGCACTGAGCCTAGGTCTAGTGGCGACCCCAAATGAATAGGTCATGCTGAATTTTCGGCATGAAGACAATGGCCCCCTTAGGCTCGTCGGACCCTCCTTCTGGTTATAGACCGTCGGCTCGACCTTCCCAGCGCTCCCAGCCCCTGCCCCAACCTTTGGCCTTCGGCACAACCCAACCCCTCCGACCTTCGATCACGGCCAGGCCGCCCCGACACCAACTCCGAACGCGTTGCCTGTGATAATACCCGGCCACCTCCCAATCCTGGCACAATCTTGCCCGCCCAATACTATGGCGTTGTCTGACCCTGCGAGCCTATGGCCCCCCTGTTTCTCTATTTTTGTAGGCCTATCCGTAATACAGGCTGGCGTCGAGCGATATTCCCTCCGTGAGGGGCCCAGCTATGGGGGCTATCCACAGTCCGCCTACAACGGGATCCCAGCACCTCTTTCCGTCGTTAGAAAGCTGTGATCCCGGTTATAGGGATGTCTCTCTCCCTTCGCTCACTCCTTTGTCAACTTTGCCAGTTTGCATTGTTGACCAACCTGGGCAGGCCTCTGTGCCTACATCTCATAATTTGCCTGCTGCGACTGACTGTGTTGTTGTGATAGGCACTGAGCCTTGTCAGCCCATTGTACCTGTGCAGCAAGGTCATGATGAAATTCCGGCATAACCTGCGCGAGACAAAGGAAAAGCCATTTGGAACGCTAATCCTCTTAAAGAGGCCCCAGCTGCAGGAGGTATCTATAGTCAGCCTTTATGGGGGTCCTGTTTGCTTTCGCCTCGGAACGAACCTAATCCCAGAGACAAGGATGTTGCTGTCCCTGATTTGACCTCCAGTTCCACTGTGGCCACTACTGATCTTTTACTAAGTCTGTGCGCTCATTTTGATTTTCCTCAGAGCACACTTTAGTTGATCCGAGACGCCGCTACTCGCGCTAGAGGGAAGACTCAGCACTTTCCAGATAGTTTGGCTCCTGAGCCACCGCGGGCAGGACAAGCCTCACAGCCTACCACAGCATTTGCCCAGTCTCCCCAGTAGCTGCGCGTCCCTCCTATGCTGCCCTAGCATGATCGCAGCCTGGGGGTTGGACCTAATCAGGTACTGGTCTTGAACCCATTATGATTAATGGGAAGCCTGCTCTGATTGTCAGCCAGGACTCCTCTCGGGCCATTAGGGATTTTGGATCTCGAGCTTTTATTGGGCGACTTGTCACATCCAAAGGAACTAAGCCTATGACTTTTTCTGTTTTGCGAGGTGAGCTCTCACGACTTTGGGGCACTGCTGCTTGGCACATGCTTTCTGTGGGCATGGGTTACTACTGCTTCCAGTTCACTGCCCCTGCAGATAGAGAGCGTATCTGGGCTGCCGAGTCTTGGAAACTTCAGACTGCCCATTTATTCCTCCAGCCGTGGGTCCCGTGCTTCAAACCGGGCAGATAGGAGAAGACCACCACTCAAACTTGGATCAGGCTGGTGGGCTTGAGCTGCGAGCACATTTTTCCAGAAATTGTATTCGGCCTAGCCACGGGCATTGGGCGACCTATCCGACTTGACACTGATGCCCTTAATAGGGTGAATGGTGTTCGAGTCCAGATCCTAGTAGAGATTGAGGCTGATAAGCCAAGACCTACCCAGGTTAGTCTTCTGTTAGATGAGGGTGAGCTCACAGTGGAGGTATAGTATCAGGACAACATCCCAGTTTGCTCCTATTGCAAGGCACGGGGGCACTATCGTAACGCTTGCACGAGACGTCCCTCTGCTCGAAGCAAGCAGCAGGTCTCTGACGCGACCCCTACGGAGACACGAGACAGAAACAGGTCACTCGAGCTGCTACTTAGGACCACAGCTGGAGGCTTACTGGTCGGCGGTTCACAGCCAGTCTATCACACACAGCTTACTTCCCCCCACCTGTCACAGGTACCAGTTCTCCCATCCAGACAGGGAATGTATTTGAGGCGCTGGTCGAGCTCGTGGAGCAGGCTGAGCTTGACCACATCCAGCCGACGGAGGAGGCAGGTATTGATTGATCCATGGGCACGGAGCCCCCTCTTATTGTTTTGCCTGATATACATGCTGTGGCTGATGTGCTGGGCACGGAGCCTGGGCTTTCTAGGGACTTCGAATGATTGGGTCATGCCAATTTTTTGGCAGAAACTCAAGATGCAGCTACAGCCCCAGCACCGCCCAGCCCTCAGGGATAGTCCCCTTCTCCATTCACGCCAGCTAGAGATGTTGTGCAGGTGGGTGCCGACTTAGTTGGTCTCAGAGAAAGGGCCACTCCCATAGTCTGCCAGACAAACTTATAGGTTCTCGAGGTAGATGACTCTGCAGAGCATAGACTACAGATCGAGGCTATGGCTGGAGAACGGTCTTGGGGACATGCATCAGGAGTTAGTTCTCAGGAGTCTATACCCCCACAGCCACGCCAGACCTATCACCTGCGCCAGCATGGCGCAAAGCAGACAGACCAGCCCCCGCAGGGCCCATAAATATTCTTTATTGGAATATTTGGGGTATCAGGTCAGCGCATGCCCATACCCAGCTTCGAGAGCACTATATGCACCACAGGCCATCTTGGGTGGCTATTTCTGAGCCGATGGTCTCTTTTGACTCCACTCACAAGAGATTCTAGACACCTCTAGGTTTTCAACTGGTCGGTACCACAGACAGAGGAGCGAGGGCTCCTAACCTTTGGATCTTCACCAGTCAGTCAGTCTCTCAGCCTATCGACATCATCCTTCGTACTTCACAGGTGGTGGTTTTTCGGATCTCTTATCTTTAGTATAGTATTATGTTGGGTTTTGTCTACTCCCATGTTTGTTATTACAGGCGTAGGGAGCTCTGGGAAGACTTATTCACCCTACCCCCAGGACCATTGATGCTGATTGGGGACTTCAACGCCGTCTTGGGGGCACATGAGCGCAGGAGTCGGGCCCTCCCGATTGCCCAGTCTTGCTTTGAGTTCTAGGCTTATATTAGTGCTGCAGGCTTGATGGACATTCCTCTGAAGGGCGCTCGGTACACGTTTGCTAGTGGTGGGATGCGGAGACGCATGGAGTCTAGACTGGATCGCGCACTTGCCTCCCCACACTTCATAGATATCTGGGACTCAGTTCAGTATCGTGCTCTCCTCTGGAACACCTCAGATCACAGGCCTATTATCTTAGAGCTTAGAGGGAACACGACTTCTAGGGGCCCAAAGCCCTTCCGATTTCAGGCGATGTGGACCACTTATGCAGACTTTCTTGCCTTGGTCAGACGAACTTGGCTGGTTCAGTCTACAGGGGTCTCAGCTATGACTACCCTGACAGGCAAGCTTCGTCATCTGAAGCGGGTGCTAATATCATGGAACAAGGAGGTCTTTGGAGACGTCATGCAGAATCTCATATCGGCTGAGTCCAGGATCAAGGAAGTTCAGCGCCACATTGAGACCGAGGGGCCTCAGGATGACCTGATTATTGAGGAGACTGATGCTCTCAGGATGTACAATGTTGCATTAGAGCAGCGGTGTACCTTCCTGAGACAGCGATCCAGGGACAGCTGGCTTCGCGACGGGGACAAAAATTCCACCTTCTTGCATTGCAGTATGCAGATTCATAGGAGTAGACTGGGCATCTCCTCTATGATGATTGATGGACAGATTTCAGAGGAGCCCGATCGGATCTGCGAACACATCATTTCTTACTATCAGCAGATGTTCACAGACTCGGGTGCCCCCTTGACTTGACTGCCTTGGGCCCGTTGGAGGCACTTCTGTCTAGCAGGGTCAGCGCCAATCAGAACGCTGAGTTGACATAGATCCCCACTCCGGAGGAGGTACACCATACTGTCTTTGGCATGAGTCCAGATAGCGCCCCAGTCCGGATGGCTTTGGGGACACTTCTTTCAGACCTTCTAGGATGTGGTTGGCCCGGATGTTATTTTGGCTATGCAGGAGTTCTTCTACTCACGATGTCTTCCTGTGGGGTTGAATGCCAACTTTGTGGTGTTGATCCTGAAGTCTCCCGAGGCTCAGCAGATAGAAGACTACAGACCCATTATGTTGGGTAACTTTGTCTACAAGATCGTGACGAAGATCTTGGCTACACATTTTGGTACAATCCTCGACTCCCTACTCTCATTTCACCAGTTCAGTTTCGTTCTAGGTCGCAGGCTGCATGGCTTTGGCTTCGGAGGGTATTAACTATCTTGCTCGGCGGCGGAATGGTGGCAACTTAGCCATCAAGGTGGATATCCGGAAGGCTTTTAATACTCTCCGATGGGAGTTCTTATCGGTAGTGCTCAGGGCTTAGGGTTTTAACAAGGCTTTTAGCGATATGGTTATCAGTATCCTACACTCTGCCTGCCTATCGATCTTGGTTGATAGGGTCCCTGCTGGCTACTTTAGCTGTACTCAGGGGGTCCGATAGGGGACCCATTATCCCTGTTATTATTTGTGGTAGCTGAGGAGATCTTTAGCAGACTTCTACAGAGGGCTGAAGCACGAGGTGATTTTTTGAGTTTTCAATCTAGGCGAGGCACCATCTTTCCCTCCCACCTACTCTATGCTGATGATGTGATTATCTTCGGCCAGGCCTCCAAGGCCAACTGCCATATTTTACATTGACTGCTTCAGGACTACGCAGCAGCTTCAGGCTAGTACTATAACCTGAAGAAGTCTCGGGTGTATTTCACGGAGAACCTGCCATCTTGTTAGCGCAGCGGTCTCCTGGATATCCTAGGGATTTCACCAGGTCAGATGCCATTCACTTACCTGGGTATCCCCTTTTTTGCGGTCCTCCTCGCCAATCTCACTTGCAGGTCACGGCCGACACTATCATCAGCAAGTTTGATCAGTGGAAGGGTTCTTCGCTCTCCATGGCTGGTCGAGCTTGCCTGGTCTAGTCGGTCATCCTTAGCTCTTTGACGCACTCCATAATGATCTATCAGTGGCCAGTCTTGCTCATGAATCAGGTGGATTCGTGCATGAGGAACTTCATTTGGACTGGAGACATCTATGGTCGGGCTGCTTGCCCAGTGTCCTGGGATAAGGTATGTTCGCTGAAGGAGGAAGGCGAGCTTGGTATCAGATCCATCAGATAGGTGAACCTAGCATTCCTCAGCCATCTCACCTGGACTATCCTCCATGGGTCATCCCGGTACCTCGACTGCATTCGTGACCGCACCTTGGACATGTCGAGCATGACCACCTGGAGGTACGTACATTCTTCTATTATGCAAGGAGGGAAGAACTGTCTTCCGGATATTCTGCAGGCTTCACGTGTGCTCGTGGGAGAGGACTCTACAGCCAATTTCTGGTTAGATAATTGGTTGGGTTATATTATTGCTGAGCGGGTAGGATTCCCAGAGCACATGTATCACTTGTGTACTGCCACGGTGGCAGATTGTTGGCAAGATGGTCGCTGGGTTTTCCATAGACGATTTTGGTAGACCTACCCCGACATCATTCAAGATATCAGACGTTATCAGCTGGGCCCTCCGGGCACTGATAGGACTATCTGGGCTTATGCACGAGATGGCATTCTGACCTCTAGAGCGACTTACGACCACCTTTGCCCCCACCATCTTCAGATACGTTGGGGCTCTTGGATCTGGGATGGGGCTATTCCCCCGAGGTGCTCTGCTTTTCTATGGCATGCTATCCTAGGAGCTCTCCCCACCACGGATATCATGCTCCACAGAGGATTCATCGGACCTAGCTTTTGCTACATATGTTTGGCAGACACTGAGTCCCTAGTTCATTTACTGACTAGATGCCTGATTGCTACCGCTCTCTAGCGGTACATTTTCAGTATTTTTGGAGTTGCGTGGAGGCCTTTCTTGAGCCTCACAGAGTTGATCTCAGAGGGGATATGACAGTGGTTTAGCCCACAGTTGGATCAGCTGTGGAGAGTGGCTATTGTTTCTACAGGCTGGCTTTTGTGGACAGAGCACAACGTACGCATTTTCAGTGACCAGTGACGGAGCTTAGACACCTTGATCATTCTACTCCCCAGTTGGTCAGTGAGACGGTGCTGTTCGACACAGGGAGGTGCTTCTCGGCAGACCGAGAGCAGTCACTTCTTCGAGATCTCCATATTGCACCAAGGCCAGGTCGGGCTCCTTGTATCGTTGAGGTCACTTGGAGCTGCCCCCCTCCAAGTTAGCTCAAGTGCAATATGAATAGTAGCTCTCTCGGGACCCCGGGACAGGGCCATTTTGCAGGGGTATTCCGCTCTAGCAGGGGATTCGTTAGGTGCTATTTCAGTCAGAGCATCTTCAGCTGTTTTGCTTTCGAGGCTGAGCTCCTTGCGGCCATTTTAGCTATTGAGGCTACTCATGAGCGGGGATGGCATAGATTGTGGCTTGAAACTGACTCCATGTATTTTCTCTCCAAATTTCAGACCCCTCAGGTAGTAGTCCCTTGGAGATGGCACTCCCGATGGCTTCATATGTCACAGATCTGAGCACAGATGATGATTCGAGTCACACATATCTTCCGGGAGGGGAACTCTGTCGCGGATGTCCTGACACACCTCACAGAGGAGGGATGGTGGCCGAACCTCCCTTCATCGCTCACAGGGTTGGTAGGCTGCGACATGTCAGGCCAGCCCTACCACAGGTTTATCCCCTGATGACCTTATCTCTCTTCTGAGACCTGCTGTGGATGTTGTGCCAGGCACTGAGTCTTGGTTTCTATGGACCCTGTACGAATGGGTCATGCTAATTTTTTGGCAAATATGTTTGTAGGTCCTGACTACCAGGCTTGTTGGATAGCATGGATCTTAGCTAGCCTTGTATCCTCGCTTGACTACCAGGGTTATTGGCTAGCTAGCGAGTGCTTTCTGCCCCACCTAACTACCAGGACTATTGGTTAGCAGGTGCTTTGTGGGCTTTCTGTGTTTGTTTGTATAACTCTTTTTTATTTTATTTGATGGGAGTTCATAAAAAAAACCCTAAACCCTGAACAGCAGGTTATTTTGGATGCTCCCAGGGAGTGAGACAGGGGGACCCACTCTCACCGCTTTTGTTTATTGCGGCGAAGGAGATTTTCAGCAGGCTTCTACAGTGAGCAGTGTCCCGGGGGGACTTTACGTTTTTCCGGGCCAGTTGGGGCAGCTCCTTTCTGTCCCACCTCCTCTATGCGGACGACATGCTTATCTTTGGACAGGCCTCGCAGGCCAACTGCCACATGTTGCTTCAGCTTTTACAAGACTATGCGGCAGCGTCGGGTCAGCACTATAACCCGGCGAAGTCCCGGGTCTATTTCAGCGAGAGTATGCCGACTAGACAGTGCACACAACTTCTGACCATTCTCAGGATTTCTACTGGTCAGCTGCCTTTTACTTATCTTGGTATTCCTCTGTTCTGCGGCCCCCCCACCGTGCTCACTTGCAGGTTACCACGGACACCATCATTAGCAAGTTTGCGCGGTGGAAGGGGTCATCGCTATCCATGGCAGGCAGGGCGTGTTTGGTCCAGACAGTCATCCTGAGCTTGTTGACACACTCTATGATGATCTATCAGTGGCCCGTCGCACTCATGGAGCAGGTTGACTAGTGCATGCGGAACTTTGTATGGACCGGGGACATTCACAGGCGAGCTCCCTTCACGGTGGCTTGGTCCCGCGTCTGTGTTCTGCAAGAGGAGGGTGGCCTGGGGATTCGCTCGATTCGGTAGGTGAATCAGGCCTTCCTGAGCAGGCTTACATGGTCCATTCTTCATGGATCATCGCACGCCATGGGCTGCATTCGGGACCGGCTTATTGACAGGACAGACAAGACGACGTGGCAGCATATGCGCTCCTCGCTGCTAAGGGGAGTACGGAGCTGCCTCCCAGACATTGTCCGATCTTCCAGAGTGTTGGTTGGGGAGGACTCCTCGACCAACTTTTGGTTGGACAATTGGCTGGGATACGTTATTGCTAAGTAGGTCGGACTTCCAGAGCATCTATACCCGCAGTGCGTTTACACGGTCTCAGATTGCTGGCAGGATGGTCGATGGGTCTTCCACAGGTAGTTCTGTACTGCTTTTCTAGACATCATTCGGGATATTTGTTGGTATAGTATCAGCCCCCCGGACAGTGACAGGATGATCTGGGCCCACGCCCACGATGGCATCCTCACCTCCCGTGCCGCCTATAATCATCTCCGGCCCCGTCATCTATAGGTACATTGGGGCTCTTGGATCTAGGATACGGCGATTCCACCGTGGAGGTCCATCTTTCTTTGGCGAGCTATCCTCGGCGCCCTTCCTACTACTGATCTGATGCTCCATCGTGGATTTGTTGGTCCGAGTCTTTCCTGTTTATGTATGGCTGCTGCGGAGTCTTTGGATCATTTGCTCATCACCTATCTGATTGCTACTACCCTTTGGCGCTATGTTTTCGGGATCTTTGGCATCTCATGGCAGGCTTTTGTGAGCCTCAATGAGATGCTGATGGAGACGATGAGCCAGCAGTTCAGTCTGTAGGTGAGCCGCCTGTGGAGAGTGGCGGTGGTGTCTACAGGTTGGCTGATTTGGTAGGAGTGCAATGCGCGTATTTTCCGGGACCAGGGACAGAGCCTTGATGCACTGGTCGTGCTTTTCCGTCGGCTAGTAGGCGAGATGGTGATATTTGACACGGGATGATGCTTCTCTATGCTGCGGGAGAAGACACTTCTTCGAGACCTCCATATTGCGCTGAGGCCAGGTCGGGCGCCTCGCACAGTTGAGGTCACTTGGCGTGCCGGGACCTGGACGTTTGGCCAGCATTTTCCGGACTTACAGGGGGTTCGTTTAGGGATGTTTCAGCCAGCACATCCCGAGCTATTACGCTTTCGAGGCCGAGCTCCTAGCGGCGAACCTAACAGTAGAGGCGGTGCATGAGTGCGGGTGGCACAGGTTATGGCTCGAGATAGATTCCATGTACGTACTCTCACGCTTCCAGACCCCACAGGCTGGGGTTCCATGGCATTAGCATTCCCGTTGGCTCAGTATGACGCAGCTCCGAGCTCAGATGCAGATTCACATTATTCATATTTTCCGCGAGGGGAATATAGTTGCAGACGCTCTGACTCATCTGATGGAGGACGACAGGTGGCCAAATCTCCCAGCGTCGCTTACAGGACTTGTTGGCCGGGACATATCAAGATAGCCATTCTATAGGTTTGTGCCCTGATTAGCTCTTATTTAGCTATTGGGGTTTTCCCTCTGTTTTTGCCAGCCCCGATTGCCAGGATTGTTGGTTAGCGGGGTGCTTGGCTAGCTTTTACCCTTACCTGACTACCAGCTTGTTGGCTAGCTGGTGAGGAGTTTGCTGCCCCACCTGACCACCAGGATTGTTGGTTAGCAGGTGTTCTGTGGGCTTCTGACTTGTTTGTATCCGGTTTTTTCTTTTATTTAATGGAGTTTTTTTTAAAAAAAAACCTTGAACCCTGAACCCTGAACCCTGAACCCTGAAACCTGAACCCTGAACCCTGAACCCTGAAACCTAAACCCTGAACCCTAAACCCTAAACCCTAAAACCCTAAAGATTTTTAAACAGAGAAACCAAAAAAAATTTCAGAGAGAATTTTGGGCGATTTTCGGGCGATTTTGGCGCCGCTGACTTCTAACCGCACGTGACAGCGCATGGGTTACTTTTGCGATGATTGGTCACTACGCCGACGTCGGGCTCGTCGAGGCCTTTTCAATGGTAGGTTGCTCGACCCCTAACTCCCAGCCATTTGCCGTGGGCAGCCATTTTTATTTTGTACGGCCGAATCTTTCGACGTCTTTTCCGGCCACCTCCGACGTCGCCGCAATGATCGGTGACCAGATCCTGAGTCCTCATGCCCAGGCGCTTCTTTTGGCACTGGCCCCGACCCCTGGGTTGCTCCCCTTCGGCCTTCGTTGGATTTTTGCCTCCGCTGGCTGTTTTGCTATTTCCGGCTGCGTCCGGCATCAAAAAGACGATCAGCCAATGGATCTAGAGCGGGCTCGCGGAGACACTTCTAACCCCACTTGCCCCGACTTCTGGGCTGCTCCTGTCCGACCTCGCCGGAATGTTTCCTCCGGCTGTTGTTTTGCATTTTTCAGCTACATCCAGCGTCGAAATGACGAATGACCAATGGATTCAGAACGGGCTCGAGGAGATGCTTCCAACCCTACCAACCCCATCCTCCTAGGTGCTTCACTCCTCCAACGCTAGAGTTTGGCCGTTGGCTACCACTGTCGGGCTGATTCCGGCCATGTACGGCTGGGCTGGTTGGGTCCAACCACTTTACACCGTGCCCCTCCTCTACGTGGATCCAGCGACACCAACCACGACTGCATAGCATCAACGGTTGTCCTGGGCTTTTAATTTCGGCTCGCTCCCTCTGATGACTACTCCACCAGCTTAGGGTGAGCCCTCCGCGGTGCCAGCTACAGCACCTGCCTCGGCTGCTCCACTAGCTCAGGTTGTGCCTTCCGCTGTGCCAGCTGCAGCACCTGTCTCGGCTTCTCTAGTGGCAGGCCATACCTCTTACGCTGACGCAACTCGTGCCCAGTCAAGAGCTTGGACTTACTCAGGTACTTGCCTGAAACCTTCTTTAGTAGATGGTAGGCCTACTTTGGTGATAGGTCAGACAGTATCTAGCTCCTGTCGTGAGTACAGATCTAGCGTGTTCATTGGCCGACTGGTGCTTCCTAATGGAAGTAAGCCGATTACTTCAGCTGATCTGAGAAGGGAGCTTATTCAGGTTTGGGGTCCCTCGACTTAGACCATGGTCTCTCTAGGCTTGGGATTTTACAGTTTCAAGTTTAGGGACCCTGCCGACAAGGCGCATATCTGGGAGACTGGTTCCTGGAAGTTGAGGTTCGGTAGACTCTTTTTGCAGTAGTGGGTTCCTTTCTTCAAACCCGCTAGGCAGGAGGAGCTATCTCGCAGAGTGTGGATCAGGTTAGTTGGGCTCAGTAGCGAGCACATCTCGCAGGATATCATTTTCGGCATGGCTGCGATAGTGGGCAGACCAGTTCGACTGGATTCAGAGGCCTTGACCAGGGCCAATGGGGTTCAGGTTCAGGTTCTAGTTGAGCTGGAGCATGGATCTCCTAGGCCTACTCAGGTTAGGCTGGCACTGGATTACGGGGCAGTTAATGTTGAGATACAGTACCAGGACTCCACTCCTATCTGCGTCTACTGCAAGGCGCAAGGACATCTCTGCAACACCTACCCACGTCTGATTTCCAAGGCACAAACTATTTCCTCGGGCTTAGCAGCAAGGGCAAAGTAGTCAGCCATGACGACTTCTGGCCCCACGATAATAGCTCCACTAGCCGCTGCAGCCAAGGCCACTCCTCTGCCTACAGCGAATGCCTTTGTTGTCCTTGAGGAGACTGAGGCACAGGTAGTTCTACCAGTCCCCGAGGACCTCCCAGTCCCCGAGGGCACCCCAGCCCTAGAGGTAGCTGCAACTTCACACGTGGAGGTGATTCCAGATATCCCTACGATGGATACTCCAACTCTGCCGAAAGTCTATTCTGAGCCTTAGTCAGACGACCAGAGTAACTCGTCACTAGGAGAGTCTACAGCCACGTCCCAGCTTCAGGTATCTCCCTGGGCTCAGACCCTGTTGCCTGAGGCTATTTTGCAAGATAAGACTACTGTGGTTGTGTTACGACCCTCGCTAGTTTTGCCTTTGTTCTGACCATTCAGTCCGACCTTTGGTAATTTTGTTTTGATTGGTGTTAGAACCGTTGTGTTGAATACGACGACCTTTAGATGATTATGCATAACATTTTTTGTGAAAACTCCGATTTAGATGATTCTAAGTCGGGTAAGTTCATAACACGTTAGTCTATGACTTTCGTGTTTTGAGATTTGCAATTTGAGTGATTTTGAGGGACTCGGTGTTTGCCAATTTTCCTTGGCATACGCCATCCATCTCGGAAAACTTTCTAGTGATTTTCAACCAACCCGGCATCCACCACCTTTTCTTGGCGTCCGCCATCCATCTCGGAGAAACTTTCTGTTAATTTTTGGTCAATCCGGCATCCGCCACCTTTTTCCCGGTGTCTGTCGCCTAGCACAGCCCTGCACACTTTACTTTAAAAATTCATAACTTCCTCATATGATCTCCGATTTGAGTGATTCTAATTCGAGGATGTTTGTAACATCTAGAAATACAACTTTGTTGATTTAAGTTTTGACATTAGAAGATTTGTTTGAGGGGTTCATAGGAGAGTTTTTGGAGATCGGTTTTAAGTACAATTCTCATCAATATTGAAAGATTTTATGAAATGGTGAGCATTATGGCTTTTATGGATTGAGACATGATTTAAGGACTTGTTAGGACTAGGGTAGAAGTTTAGGTGTGACTTTGGAAGATTTAAGAAGTTAAGGACCAAAAGAGGAAAAGACCAACTTTTATTATGTAAAGGCTTGGATTACAATATGTTGGGTGACTTGGGTGGAGTGTGTAGACATCCATTTGAAAGAAAAAGAGAGAGAGAGAGAGAGTGAGAGAGGCGTAGGAGGAAGAGAAGAAGAGATTCTCACTTTTGGAGGTTTGTAACTAAGATTTAGATTAAAGTTTATTAGGAATTAATTTAGATCCCTTGATTATCTTTAAGTTGATATAATGTTTGTTGATTTTGGAGAACTTTTGGCTTGGACTTGATGAAGGGTATATGGTGTGTTAAGGTGTTTGAGGGTTGAAATGAATGATATGATGGTTTTAGGTGATGATCTATGCTTGGAGTTGTGATTAGTGGTTATTGTACATATTTTGGAAAACCTAGGTTAAAACCTTAGTGAAGAGCATATGTGGATGTTGAGATTTGGTTGGTGATTTGAGGAGGTTTAATGTTGATTTAGACTTTGATGAGGAGATGAAAAGACTATTATGCATGTTTTGGAGTTTTGGTGAGAGGATTTGGTGTTTATGGACTTTAGTAAAGATTTCTTATTTTCCTTTATGTTTGAAGGACGATTTTGATAAGAGAGTTGTTTTATTTGATTAGTCAATCGTCTTATGGAATCCGAACATCGAGGAATGTGACGCAACGTGCGGATCATTTTTAAGAGCTTTTGAGCAACTTGTTATAAGGTAGGGAGATATTATCCCTAACCTCTATTTTGGCTAACATTGGTTGTTATAAACTTGTGTATTTGTTTTGATATGATAATTATATGGTGATTTGATGAAGTGTGATGTGAGTCTTTGATTTGTGTGATTTGGTGATTTTTGGTTTTGCATGGTTTTGACTAGGGGTGTGCATTCGGTATATATCGATCCTGAATACCGAATACCAAAAATACCGAATACCGAAATTCCAAAAAAATCGATACCGATCCCGAACCGAAATTATTTTGGTATAATACCGAATACCGAATTAAAATTTCGGTATGGGATCGGTAATACCGAAAATTACCGAATTTCAGAAGAAAAAAATATAATCCAATCTGAATTCTACTTACTGTAAACTTCAAACTAAATCAAGTGACAAGTTAGAACATCTCTGGTATTCCAAGTTTCCATCAAGTGAACAAACCTTCTAGTCATCACAATCAACATCATCATCATCATCAACATCCGAAAATAAGGAGAGAGAGAGAGAGATAACTGAGGAAGGAAGGTACCATTCCGGGAGATAAGGCTAAGCAGGAAGCGAGCTTGGTGGACCCGGGGTGATCTCAGCAACATCCTTAACCATGTGCGGCAATGGCTCGGGAATATCCAGGGCGGCGGAGGAGAATTAGGAATTAGGGTTGTTGTTGAGGGAATTTAGGGTTTTTCGAATGGGTTTCTACTTTTTATTGTTGGGAATTGGTCGGGCTCGGAAGACATCACGCCGTCGTCATCGAGAAGGGTAAAAAATCAGTCGTCAACTGTCCAGGACTAGGAGGGGAGGGCTTTGGTCAAGGAAGGTTATATTTTAATTAGTCTGAGGTTTCGTCACAGAGGCAAGCCGAAGAGTGGGTGATGCATTTAAGGAAGGTTGTATTTTAATTGACAAATTACATTTTAGTAGTTTGGTATTTTCGGTATTCCTGAAATAATTTTGGTATATCTCGAAATTATATCGAATACCGAAATTCACTGAAATTTTTCAAAACACCATACCGAATTAAATCCCGAATACCGAAATACCGATCCCGAAATACCAAATACCGAAAAAAATTCAGTAATACCGAATACCAAATACCATTTGCACACCCCTAGTTTTGACAATTATGAGTATTGTGGATTATGAGGATTTGATTTAAGATTATGAATATGTGTGATATATGTGAGTCGATTTGTGAGATGGCGGACGATGGGGTCTACCCGTGACCAACTGGGGATGTTGGCATATGTGCACATGTTTTGGGGATATATTAGATTTGATATGATTATGATGTGGCCAGTGGAGTTTGATTATGAAAGTGCTATAAGGTATGATATCCCAGTGTTGTGAGAGGGAGTGACACATTCTAGACCTATCTGAAGTCCATCCATTTATTTGGCGTTTGCGACTCCCAGTTTGGGTCAGAACGTAACTATGTGTATGATTTATGAATATGATATGGCATTCGCGATGCCATAATAGGCTCGGAACATGTATGTGTATGATTTATGAATTCGTTATGTTTACGAATAAATTACTTGTGATATGCTAAATGTTAATTTTTTACCAATTATCTATGCATGAATTTGAGTCTATGCATGTGGTTGGTTAGTTAATTATAGGTTAGTTTTAATATCCTCTACTAAGTACTTCCAAGTACTTACCCCCTCCTCCATAGGTAACAAAGTATAAGTTGCTTTGATGTCCGAAGAGTTGTTTGTTCAATTGAGAGGAACCGTTGTCTTCGTCCGAGTTTCTTGAAGTCTTTGGATGGTACTCCTTTTGTGATCTAGTAGAGTCGCTCCATTATGCATATTGTAAATCCTGGATTTGTATGACTTTA
>SOPF01022785.1:0-10325 GCA_012979155.1 Hypericum perforatum
TCATTGGATGGATGTTTATGGCGCCAACATGAGTTTCGACGTACCACTACCTCCACCACCTCATCAAGATTGACAGGGAGCTCTTCCTTCCTTTTTCCTTTTTATTTTATTTTTATTATTTTATTTTATCTATTTATTTTATTTTACTTTCTGTGTTCTTTTGTGTTTTAGATTTCAATGTGTGTGTTTGTTTGCTTATCGTTGTTTTTGCATACTTGCATGTTTGTTCTTTCTATACTTGTGTGATATTTGTGTTTTTGATTGCGTGTATTAGACACCTTGAGGACAATGTGTCATTCAAGTGTAGGGGAGGGTTCCTTCCAGGAATTTTCCTTTGTTAGGTTGTTTAGTTTGTCTAGGTTTTGTTTTTATTGTGTTTGTTGTGTAGGTTTAGACATGGCATGATTTAATCAAAATTTGACCCCCCTCAAAATTTTTCAACTTAATTTAGAATTTTATCAAATCCTTAGTTAAGAATTTAATTTGAGCACAAAGCCTAGGAATTGGTAGTTATCTCACTCTCTGTTGTTTAGGAAGGTAGTTTCACTATGTAGACTAGACTAGAGAGTTTTTGAGTGTACCTTGTGAGGATTTGAGCCGACGGCAGAGACACCAGTCTCTATTTTTCATGAGGTGCATACTAGTGTTAGTTAATCGAGGCATCCTACTAGTACTTATCGTGGTCTTGGTTGCGTGGGAGTTGTGAGATGACGGGGCATTCTTTGATATTTGAGCCTAGAGCCTTAGAGCCAAAATCCTTTATTACCATTTGCGTAAAACCATTTGAGCTGAGCCTTTTTATTGATCTTAGATGAGGAAGCCAATTATAAGCAAAACTCGACCAAATTTCCTTACCTTTAATCATCTGATCTGAGGACTTTTAGGATAATTTGTATTGGGGTGGTTTAGTTGGTAGCTTTGTCACTATAGCTTCAGTGGTTGGATTGGTGATAGTAGGATGGATAGACAGGGAAGCCGAGTTCTGCCTAGATATGCTCAGTTTGTATAGTTTGTTTTTGTTTGAAAAAAAAAAAGAAAAGAAAAAATGAGAAAAGAGAAAGTCAAGAAAAAGAAAAAAAAAAGGGGTGAAAAAGGAAAGAAAAAGAAAAGAAAAAGAATGTGAATTTGAATAAGAAAAGTTTCTAGGCAAAACTTGGGCTTCTAGGTCTTTGTATATTGGGAGATTGGGGAGTGTACGTATTATACTTGGTGAGGTTGTTTTAGATTAGACGAGTGACTTCTTAGTTTATGTATTGAGTCCTCGGATTGGGTGGTTTAGCCACTTCCATATATTTTACCTCACCCTGACCTTCAGCCCCATTACAACCCGATAAAAAGCCCCCCGATCATTTACAATCATTGCGACTTTTAGGTAGCGCTGAGTAGGACGTAGGATGCTTTGAGATATTGACTTGTATGCGAGTGATAGGAAGTTGACCATACACATTATATGAGTGATACACTTTACTATCCGTGGAAGTTTAACCTTCTAGTGTCTTTTACATAGAGTCAACACTTTCTTAAACAATTGAGTGTGGAGATGCCTACCAATTCGTAGTGTTTTGTGCTTTGAATTAATGAACTAACTAGGTTTTTGATGAGATTTTGATTTAAGTTGATGATTTTGAAGGAAGTTAAGTTTTGATCTTGTCATGCCATGTTTTCACCTTATTTTGTGATCTTTTGTTCTTATGAGATTTTTGTTTATGTTTTAGTCCATATTTGAGTTTTTGCTTGAGGACAAGCAAAGATTCAAGTGTGGGAGTGTGATGAGTGCCTAAAACACTCATTCGTTGTGTTTATTTCTTAGGATCTTTTTAGACTTTTTAGGATGTTTTAGTCGTTTTCTTGTCGTCTTGCTTTAGTTTTGTTGTTCTTTATGATTTTGAGTGTGTTTACGCATTCTTATTGTGTTTTGTGTGATTTTAGGTGTTTATTCCTGGACTTGAGGTGGAGACGTGATCGATGACGCGAAGGCACGGGCGGAATCTAAGTCGTAAAAGCAAGAGGTGCAAGTCTGATGGACATGGCGCGTGCCATAAGTTGTTGGCGCACGCCATTGATGCTCGAGGATGCGAACGACCGGCTGATTGAAGATATGGCGCGCGCCAGTGGCACTAATGGCGCGCGCAAACGACAGACAGTGACAGATTATTGGCCATTCCACTTACTCAACTGAGTGGAAAACATAATGGAGGGCCTAGGCACTCAGAGGGACGCACTGGGGAGATTATGGCAGACTTTTGTGGAACACAATGGCATTAGTGTGTAGTTTTAGATTAGTTTTAGTGGACTTTTTGGTTTTTAGCTCATAATGAGCATTATTGTCATTAGAGAGAGAGAGAGAGACCAGAGACTTGGAGCACGAAAATGGTTCTCTCCTCTCAGCTGTGGATTGATGGTGAAGAAAGGAAGCTTAATCATCTTTGATAAGCATTCTTCTCTTTACTCTTTTTAATTAATGTCAAGTATGTTTTTGTTTATATTGTTTTTTTTCTTATAAGCATGTGTGAGTAGTTGATTCTGTGAGTTTGGGGCCTAGAAACTAACATGTGATTAACTGACTCAAGGTGGTAAAACTAATAGAACTATGTTCTAGTTAATGGACTTAAAGCTTAATTGTGGATTTGCTTAGATTATGATCACTATTGGTTCTTGCCATTGACAACGGTTTAGACTAGTTGGCTGTGATAAAATCTAAGTAAATAACCATAATCATGAACTTAGCTAAAACTTGAGACCGAAAGGAGATGGAATTAGTGGAAAAGTTAACTAGATGACTAAATGCTTAATTACTGAGAAATCTACTTAAGTAGTTAGTTGTCCACTGAGTGGTGATTATCATTTGTTCTTAGCTTGGTTTAAATCAATTAGGGGGGTCGAAAGAACATCTTGTTGGTTTGAGTTTTGCTAATGTTCAACTTAGACAAATCTAGCGCGAAAGTGTAGGTTTGTTGCTCATGGAACACTCGGATCATATACGAACCTAACAAACCACCTGAGTTGCTTGATTACATGTGTTTCAAAGGTTCTAAAACTCACTGTTAAGTCAAATTTGCTAAATCAGATTGTTAGTTTTGTGTTTTGAAGTTCTTAGACTTTTTCCTTGTTTTAATCTCTAGATCTTTAATTTCGAAGTTTGTTAGTGTTATAAATCAACCAATCTTCATAATATACCCCTAAACAAGTTTGTAAACTAAGTACGATGCATTAGAACTCGTTTCCCTGAGGATCGATATAACCGGACTTGCTCAGTGCTACTGCCGTTGAAAATTGGCGCACGACAGGTGTTATTGGCGCGCGCCATTGTTCTTGCTGAAGAACATTGGCGCACGCAAGACACATCTGGAGCGCGCCAGACAGACCAAATTGGAGCGCGGCTCTTCTAGTTACGTATGGCGCACACCAAAGGCACTATTGGCGCACGCCAAAGGGTGGCAGGAGACCAAAGATAGAAGAAAAACTCTGCACGTTTCAACAGCACACTTGGGGTTAAGCACAAAAGGAAATCCGCATTCGAGGAACTACTGAAAGAAGTGAATCAATTACCCCCTAGTCCCTAGTCTTAACTACAATCTCCTCTAAGGTCTCTCTTTTTTGAAAAATTATTTAGCCGTCCCTATATTTTTAAAAAATATTGGTCTTGGGTCCTTGGTTGACTTTAGCACTCGTTTTTTTCATTTTTTATCATGTAAAATCATTATTTTATCCTTCACAAAAAGACAAAAATAAGATGAAATGTGTCATTTAGTGATGAAGGGTAAAATAGTAATTTTACATGACAAAAAAATGAAAAAAGAGCTGTTTTGGTCCGTTGGGGATTTCAGACAAATATTTTCTCATAAAACAGGGATGAATTAATCATTTATGAGAAAGGAGGGACTCGATAGGAGAATTATGTTAAGTCTAGGGACTAGAGGGTAATTTGCCCTTGAATATTTTATAATAGGGAAAATACGGATTCAACCGATTTTGTCCTTACTCTTTAAAAACTACTCTTTGAATCCTTACTATACAAAATAATTGAACCTTTTTAGTCCCTAAAAGTCAATATAAATTTATTTCTGCCCATTATACCCTTGTTTTGAAAAACTAACAAAACCTAAATCCAATCTAAACCAAAACTAACCCAAATTCAATCTAACCAAATTCGGTGGTAGAATTCGCTAGCGACCGTATCTGAATCTATGATTAATTCATTCCACTCCCTTGGTTTCATATACTTCCCAACCCTTTCAATAGGTGATACAGAAGGCATCCCAAGACTTACAATATGTTAAAAAAATAGAGATAAGACATGTGCTACCCTGATGTTTCTATAAAAAGAGGCACTAAATTTAGTTTGTAGCTTTGTCCTTGCAATGACGGGCGACTCTACCTGCCTCAGCCCCTTTAATCTCTTATCACTTTGGATGAAAGCAAGCCCTCGTCCACCGATTCTTGGGTCCTACATATGCTACCATTGATCCCATCGGGCACAAGAATGATCCTACCTGAAACACGCTGCCTTGGACATTTTGGAAATCGTAGGAAATCACAAATAACAACCCCCAAACTTAACCTTGCATAAAGAAGACATGTATATTTTTTATGAAAAAAAGAAGTGGAAATAGTACCAATCTATGGCAATGGTCCTTCAAAGGGTGGCGGAAGAGGGTGTGGTAGGAGAAATTGGCAAACTTGTAGAAAGAGACCACCACCAATGTCAGTTTCAGTGTCGGTATGGACACCTCCTTGCCAGCTTCCAAGGGAGCGGTGGTAGAGGTGGCGTAACTTGCAAATGGGAGAACTCACCAGCGATGTAGTCGGGGAAGGCAAGCTTGACCTTGAAGAGGCAGAGAGCCTCGTGGCAGCACCTGAGTTGGTCGGGCATGAGAGAGATGTGGAGGTAGATTGGCTAAGAAAATGGCACGATCTAGTGGTACGACCATTGATGATGATGATGACCTATGCCAGTGGGAAGACAATGACTGTCACAACCCATAACCTGTTAGTCATGACCGACGCAAGAATTTAACTAAAATAAATGTTAATCAAATCTTGCAAGCCTCATAAATATAAACCTGAGTATAGCCTACCTATATAATAACTACACACGCTCGCAAAACTCACAACTAAACAACTATTTAAGTCATCCATTACATCAAACATACTAGAAGTCTAAAACAAAATAAAAGACTTCTTTGTTAGCCCAACCTCAGAATATTAGCTCCCACGATGCTAATGAAGCTCTCTAAGACCTTCAACTACTGATCTAGAAAATGAATAAAAAAGAATGATGAGACAAGCTCAGTGAGTAGATAATACATGTTGTGAGGTTAAAGAATGTCAATAGGTTAAATATAGTGTCAATCTAATCATAATACATCATAGTTTCATATGGTCACAAAATATGTAATATAGAGAACCTAAGAGTTATGAGCCAATCATTATATCACAACATAAGACATAAATGCTACATAAGCATAAATACAATATAAATGTAAGTCATATACGCATAGACGCTCCCAAAGAGCAGGATACATGGCATACGCCCCAAAGGCTTAATGCATACCACATGCGGTCTCAAAGACCTCATAAACATAATTGTAAATGTGAACATTATACAAGGCTCATAACCATATGGAATAAAAATAGGAATAATTATGAACTATATCAAGGAATAAGATCGCAAATAAAGGTATTTCGACAAAATAAGATCAATGACGGGGTAATCAATGTAATAGCTCTAAGATACAAGGCATAACTTATTCACTTTCTAGTTTTAAAATAACAAGGAATGTAGATAGCACATGAAAATAATATTTTTCATGAACCCATTATCCACTCACCTTAACCTCCTCCAAGATAGTAAACCATATACGTCCTTAAACGATTTGGCTCGTCAGTTGTCCACTTCCTAAGAACATACAGACACTACGTAACTATGCTATACATAAAAAACTATAAACATGCTTCTAATATTTCATGCAGTCCCTACTTAAGCCAAACTCTCACTTAAAACCAACCAAGTAACTTACTTTCAATGATTCTAACAATACTTCCAAACTACTCCATCGACATGCTTACATAATCAACTACCCTCACTTTTACATCATCAATAACCTACAAAACTACCAAAATAGGACTCCTCTGTTTGTCCTTCATTATATCATATCCAAAAATCACATCAGAACTCAACACAACCAACTCAAAAAGTCATTTCCCTTTTCACTTACTCAAATCTGAGACTCAGCTCATATAGTCAACATAAAATGAATCTCTTGGATTTAGTATTTTATCAAATCAACAAAGTAATTATACCATAGAATAGGGATTTCTGTCTTCTACAACTTTGTAGACAATCACAAAGTCCAAATCTGAGCCTAAGACCACTTATCGCATAGTTTTTTGGCGACCTATCTGTTTCTTCTTCTTTCTCCTTCTTACTTCTTCCTCTTTCTTCTTTCGGTGCTATGGGTGTCTATGCTATTTCTCGTTGTCCTTCAATGAAAATATGGTCTTATATGGTCCTAAATTACTTCCCTTCAAGCCTAGCTCATCCCTTAACTTCAAAATGAAGTAAAATACTTAACATAATCTGATTGGCTGCCTATTCCTCGACCAATCACAATTCAGTAATTTCTAGCTAAATTTTGACCTTTTTCCATTAACAATCTGAATAAACTTTTGTCTAACAAGTTGTAGGTCTATGTATTAGCGTCCCAAAACATATTCACTTGTCCAATTTGGGCCAGAAATAAGGAAGTTATGGTCGTTCTACCTAAGCAGGTCAAATCGGCCTAACTTACCCAAGGCTAGTTTGGCAAAAACTTAAAACTAAGTTAAGTGACCAAAGTGAAAGCTTGTCTACAAGTCTTAGAACCCTCTAATATACTCCAACATAACTCTAAAGTTGTAACGACAACCATCCTCATGAAAATACTCGCCTAGTAGACCAACAAATGCTAATGCTAAAATGCTTAAAAATTGAAAACTTCTATAACATAATTGTAAAATAACTTAGCTAGCGACACTTATTAGTATAACATGGTAGAGGGCTTACAATGATCGTACGCAGACCCCTAGTTGAAGCAGCTCATCCCTGCCGTGGAGTACTCTGGCAAAACTGGGAGTTATCCCTCCTTGTTCCTGTGGTGATGTGGGTCGATTGGGGCAACCAGGTTTGATTAGATTGAATTTGGGTTAGATTTGGATTGGATTAGATTTTGGTTTGGATAGTTTTTCAAAATAAGGGTATAAAAAAAAATTTATGTTGACTTTTAAGGATAAAAAACTCAGTTATTTTGTATAGTAGGGATCCAAAGAGTAGCTTTTACACAGTAAAGATGAAATCGGCTAAATTCTCAATATACATGGACATAAGCCTAATTTCTCCTTTATAATAATAATCATACTTGAAACTCAAAACTTCATTAGTTGCTTACACTCGAGGCTTACTATAAATTGGTCAAATTGGGTCAATCCTTTCATACGTCCACATACAAACCAGATGCATTAGCCCACAAATCAATTTTGTGTTCGGGTTCGTGGCTTTGCATAATTGATGGTATGTGTATTAAAGAAGTACTACCCCAACCGTGCTTACCAATTGCATCAATTTCACCAACTAAAGACAAATAGCTAACTTGGACCATCTATTCATCAGTCTCACTAAACAAGATGCCTCCAATAATTTGTATTATACTGCTCTTACGTATCGCTTGACGAGCTCATCATCAACCTCATCTGGGATATTTGCAGGTGGGAAATGTAGTTCAAACTACTCCAACAAGAACAACACAAAAACATCTTAGAGAGTAATGATCATCTCTCCCTCGATGTAAAATGTGTGTGTTTCTGGGTGCTACCGTTCTACCAGAGCAAAAATAAGTGTAGTGTCACAAACAACATCACCAATGGACCAAACATTCCAAAAATCAGACTCCTTATATTCAATAAATCTTTAGTTTGATATGTTGGTATTGGTCAACTTTCGATAATGAATCATCAATAACTTGTTAAATTGTATAAGACTTCTTGCAGCAGCATCTCTAGGATGGGGAGGGATGGAAATGGCCCACAGGGAAAGTAAAAAAAAAGCAAAAACAAAAATAAGAGGTAGGGCCAAGACAACCTAAGAAATGAGAGAGATGGTTGCCCATCCCTGGGATGGGTGGGTTGTGGTGGGCCTCTTTGAGTTTATTTTTTTCTGGTTTTTAATCTAAATATTATCATACTTTATATATTGTCACAATATTATTTCAAAAGATTTTTAAAAAATAAGATTGAGATAGAAAAAATTCTTATAATTATCTATTGAATTTTAAATTTTTTAATTAACATTATCTGTATTTGAAATCGTAATTAATTTTTAGTTACTATTATTGAGTGTAAAAATTTGATGTGAAGTACAAAATTTATATTAACGAATATAAAAATGTTAATTAAAAATATAAAATTAATTGGGTTGATGATGTGGAAGATAGATATATTAATTATTTATTGGTTAGAAATGGTTGGGGTGAAGTGATAACTTAATTAAATATTGTAGGGATGGGTCGGGAATACTAGTCCGGATAGTCTAACACCATTAATCTGTAAAAATAAGAAACCTGTAAAAATTAAAATATAATAACCGGGATAAATTTGAAAGAGGTAGCATATTGGGTATTTTTTTAAATAAAAAAATACCATTTTGGGCAAAGACCCCAACCTAACCGATCTGCTGGTGCTGGTCCCACCGGTACAGCTGAAGCTGGGTCCCACAAATTCGTCTATGAAACGTGTACCAGCCAATAATAAAGGGACCTGAGTCCTGTAATTAAGTCATTAACAATCTATTTTTTAAAACCAAACTAAAATCCAGTGTTAATTCGGTGGGAGGACCCATTATTATTGGTCTTTAATTATTGCGACAGCAAGAAAATATCAAATAATTGCTAAATTAAATTAATAATACGCATAAACAACCAAAAAGAAACAAAAACACAAAGGGAAGAGAACCGATAATATATTTTTTTATTGCCATTTAATTAAAGTCACTTCCTTCGCGTTTCTCTCTCCCCCCCTCTCTCTCTCTCTCTCTGGGAAAGAAACACACACTCTCTCTCTCTCTCTCTCTCTTAGGGTTTCGACGCGCCGTTCTCCTCCAAAAGGGAGAAATTCAATTTTAGAAAATAAAAAAGACGAGCGGAAGGTAAACAAACCCCTTTCTCTTTTATCTCCTCTCTTACGCTTGAAGATTAGGGTTTCTTTCCGGTCGGAGTAAGTAATCCGTCATCCGATCTCTCTTTTATCTGCTGCTGACTGGGTCCCACTCACTGATACTAATTGTAGAGAGCCTGATGCGATCTCTTTCTCCGATTATTTTATCCCTTTTGGTGTCCGAGGAGGAGGTTGTATTCTGATCGGTTAGTGGGTCGGTGAATTTGATTTGTGGGTTTCGACTTGGTCGAAGAATCCGATTTGATCTATAGATTTTTTGTTAGTGGTCGGATTGTTTTTTATTTCTATGGGTTTCGAATGATTATTTCAACTGCTTAATGGAAGAAAGGTAAATTGAATACGAGGCGGAGCTGGGTTTGATTTTGGCAGGAAGTTTACTTTTTCGTTGTTCTAGTTATTTCTGCTAGTGTGCGATTGCTTGATTGTTTCCGTTGATACCTTTTCGAGTTGGCTCTGCAGGCGAGGGAGAGTGTTGACTTGGGACTGGGGTAGTTCTCTTGTTTCTTGGGATTGTTATTGTTGCTTGGACGGTGATTGGATGGGAAGTTTCTATTTTTGGGGTTTAGTTTCATAGTTGTCGAGTTTGTTTGGGAGGAATGAAATTGTGGGCTTCCATCCCTTATGGGTAGAACTTGTGGTGTGAGGCTGAGATCTAGTGCTGAGCGAGGCTCACAAAGTAGTTGGAATAAGTGTGTGAGGATTTTTTTTTAACTTAATTATTTTAGTTGTAGATGCCATCCAACATGTTTCGTACAAGTGGTTTGTGCTTGGCTTTTCTGTTGTTCATAATCTTTGTTGCATGTCTGCACTGATTGGAAGTTATTGTTCTTGTTGGTGCTACTGGATACTGAACTGCGTCTGTTAATAATTCTAGTTCTTTTAGTTACTTTCGGTTAATTGACTGTTCAAGTGCACTTCCAGGTACGATATGGCTATGGAAGTTACACAAGTGCTCTTGAATGCGCAATCTATTGATGGAAATGTGCGGAAGCATGCTGAGGAAAGTCTAAGGCAGTTTCAAGAGCAAAATCTACCTATCTTTTTACTTTCTCTTTCCGCTGAGCTAGCTAGTGATGAGAAGCCTGTGGAAAGTCGTAAGCTAGCTGGTTTAATCCTGA
>SOPF01022803.1:0-48950 GCA_012979155.1 Hypericum perforatum
TGAGATTTGAGAAGCGAGACAAAAGCCCTGAGCCCCTTTTCACCCAATCTATTGTTGGAAAGGTTTAGGTACCCGTACCTCAAGTTACTACCTTCAAGAGCATTAGAAAGAGCTTCAGCCTCGAGACTTCCCGCAACGAAGTCAGACAAGTCCACTTCTTTCAACTGATCCTTGATCGACAACAGAACAGTCCGTGCAACACCGGCAGCGTCCAATCCAAAGCTTCTACTGCTAAAGCACAACTTGGTGTACGAATTCCCTGGCTCTTTCAGGGGTTTCAGTAGCTCCTCAGCCTCCTCACCACTAATAAAATCCCGTCGACCACCAGATATGTCAAAGGTAGTCGCCAATCCAGCCTCATCTTTCTCAATCTTAATCATTTCTCCTTCCTCCTCCTTCGCTCTAGGCCCTCTCTTGAGAACTTCCAGCATGAGCCTACTGGATGCCTCGGCATAGACCTGCACCGCGGAACTCCCATCGACATCCGGCTGTTTCTCGTGCTGCTGATTCGCCACAGCAAAAGCCAGCCATTCGACTCTCTTAGCGTCGTCCTCGGCCTCCGCTTTGGTCAACCGGCCGCACTTCCTAAAGATGATAGACGGGGTGGTGAAATTCTTCGTCATCCGCTCCACGAGCATCAACCGGGTCCCCTGGCTCGGGGGCCACAATTTGACGGACACAGGGCGCGCTGGAAATCCGGGATCCATGCTTCGATAACCTGCACGAAACGGATTGGAATGTTCTTATAGATCATTCACAAATCTCGACAAAACCCACATTATTCAATAAATCAACAATTTTGAGTTCGATTAAATATAAAAGGAATTCGATTGAAGGGGTAGCCGGAGGAAATCCTAACTATTTTTTTCTTCTTTTTTTTTTTAGGTTTTAAAGGGGGGAAAATGGAAACCATAGGAGCGGTGAAAAATTAAAATAAGTAACGGTGGGATTTAAGGAAGAGGGGAAAATTGGGAGCGGGAGATCTCTAAGTTCGAAATCGTTGACGTGGCAGTGAAGAAACAGGAAATGGCGGAGCGAAAGCGTGGATTTGGAGAAGGAAGAAAACGGAAAAAGAAAGGTAACCGAACAGAAATATAGAAACTAGGAACATATTTTTTTGAAAACGTGGTATGACCAAATGGTTTGCATAGAAAATCCAATCTAACCTCTAAGTGTTCACCTAAGTGTTCACCAGGAAATTTAGTATTTATATATTTCTTTAAACTTTTATAAATTATTTACTTATATAACTACATATATTTCAAAAATTACTCAAAAAAACCGAAAGAAAAAAATATGGTCAAATCACTAATTAGGTCAGTCGGACCATCTGACCCAGAGATTGGAGACAATTCTGGGTTGACCTCCGGGTCGTTTTTAAAACCCTGACTAGGTCAAGGGCGGAATTGGACGGAAATACCTGAGCTACCATGGACTTCGGCCCTTTCACTCTTGGGCTTCTCCTTTCTTTTGCATGGAGATGACAATTTGACATATTGATCGAGTTTAAATCCAAATTATGTTGGAATCTTTATTTAAAAAACAAACAAAATGAAAATAGATTTATCGGGAATTCATATGCTTTTTTATATTGAGCAGATAATAATGTTATGCTTATCCATATTTCAATAAAATTTAAATGATAGAAAATGAATTATCAGGCTTTGCTATAAAATTGTCGTCCTTCAAGGTAAAGGGAAGCGACGTCGTGTTCGCAGTTGGTAGCAATTAGGAAATATTCTGTTTCGGTTGCTGATCAGTGATGACAAGGAAACGATAAGATATAGATGTCTAGTAAAGGAGAGGTCTCCAACATTAATCTGCAACGCTGAGCTACCCCCACTTTTTAATCCATTCGAAATATATGATATCATCAAATTTCTCATAAATTCATTTAAATGTAGAAAACAAATCATACCAACTTATATAGGATATAAAACTTATAATTAACTGTTGGAAAATCGTGGTCGGATAACGGTGTACTTGATTTTGGTATACGAGTCGAGCTACGTGAATAGTAGCTGTGAACAGTACCCGTATACAGTACTCGTAAACAGTACCTGTAAACAGTACCCGTATACAGTACTTGTAAACAGTACCTATAAACAGTACTCGTATACAGTACTTGTAAACAGTACCTGTATATAGTACTCGTAAACAGTATCCTGCTACAGTAATCGTGAACAGTATCCTGTTACAGTACCGTATACGTGAACAGTTCCGTATACGTGAACAGTAACTTTCGGACTATAGTCGAGGCAAGTGTTAGACACTTTCTCCGTAAGACGAGATTGCCCCGTATATTTCAGTGCACTACGGACTACGGCAATCGTCCGCAAGATACAACGACTATTCGGGCGTTTCCAAGAACGTTGCACACGTTTCTCGAAATTTTCGGGCGAACCCTTATATACCCGGAACTTTCTCGGACACTATCCTAGTATGAAGAATGGGGGGAGAGAAGAATACGACTTCCTTATGAAAAGGCTTGTCGTTTCAATTTTGAGCGATTTGGAAGTGAGGAGGGCACGCCTATTTATAGGCAAGGAAGGTCGGTTACTATTCATGCTACAGTAACCGGCGGCATTACTATTCATGCTACAGTACTGCTACAGTAACCTGCAGTACTGCTACAGTAAATGGCGGCTTTAATGAATAGTAACCATCCCGATGAATAGTCTGTCCCAATGAATAGTAACTATCCTAATGAATAGTAACTATCCCGGATAAACTATTTCATACGACATTAGACCCTCCTAGGTCCCGGATGCACCTCAATGTACCCAAGTACGTGCTTCGAGCCTCGAGCCCAAGCTCGGCCCTGACCTCAGCCCCGTGCCCGTGTCCGTACCCGTACCTTTGGGCTTTGGGCTTCATTCACTTTTCTAACATTAACAACTTAAAGGACGTAGGAAAAAATTCAAAGTCATGTTCCAAATCGTTTTCCACGTCAAAATCTTATTTCAGGTCAAAAACTCTCGAATATCTTCATCTTCTAACACCAATTTGAATTTTTCCCTAAAAAAACACCAATTTGAATTTATTACAAATCTATTTTATTTTGACAGCATTAATATTCGGTCATTCGGTCAGCATAATCATGTTTGACATAATTTGAGGACGACGTCATTTGATCGTTAACTCTATTACCATGTAAACTTATTTTTTGAGTGTATAAGAATAAGTACAAAACACATTTAAAATTTTATGTTTTTGCATTCGCTCACATCATTACATTAGCTAAATAGGATGGATTACAAAATTAGAATTATTTTATTCAAGTAAATTGGCCAGCAAAAAGCTGGGTGTCAATCTATGACTAGAGCATCCTTCGGAAAATGTACGACTAAACTGATACGTGACCGACACACATTTGCAATATTCCATGAATTGGAGATTTTGTATATGTTTGACCGGACAATTATCTTTGGTGTCACTTAAGGGTGTGCATTTAGGATATCCCGATTCCGAAATCCAGAATCTTAAATATCCTGAATCCCGAATAGCAAAAAAAAAACTATCGCGATACCGTACTGAAAAAATTTCGGGATAATCTCAATCCCGAATTAAAATTTCGGGATTATCCCGTAATTCCCAAAATATCTCAAAATTTTTATGAAAATCTAGAGGACCCCCTTAAAAATCCAAAACGGATAACATCACAACAACTTTTTCTCCAATATCACAGAAATTGGCAAATTGTAATCTAAATCGGAGAGAATTTATCAGACATAAGCCTCCTAGCAACAAAAACCCTAAATTTATATTTGAAAAAACCCTAACTTTTCAAACTCTAATTAATTTTATCAAATTTAGAATTAGGGATTTAGGGTTGATATGAGAGAGAAACTCACCAAGAGAACTATGAAGGTAGTTTGAGGCAACCGAAGGTGGTCGGAAGTAGCACGAGGTGGCTGGAGTTACAAACAAAGTCGTGGTTTAGTTTTACTGGTTTTAACTCTCTCGTTGTACGTTCTATTTAGACTTTTAGTTTAGAAAATGGCTATAGTCTTTTAGAAGTGTTTCTAGGTGTATTGGTTTTGTTATTTTAATGGGCTTTGATAGTTTTAAATCTTTACTCTGTTGTAGAAAATGGTTATAGTCTTTCAGACAATATCTTCAACAACTCTGTTGTAGTCTTTGTCTTCACCGTATGCAACGCCATATTCTTCGACAAAGACAAGCGAATCACACTCATCGCTTTCCTATCCAACAAAGTCCAATCTTTCTCATACATCTCGCTTGGCTTACCCTCACCGAAGGGAAGATGCAAATCTTTACCGTACAAGTAGTCCTCGATTTGCATCTTCCAAAATTCATAGTCCAATCCATCGAACTTCTCAATAGGAGATTTTCCATCACCCATTGTGCTTGCTCCCACCAGGTCCTAAACTCAGGAGCTCTGATACCAGTTGTTAGGACAAATTGATCTCATGCACAACAAAAACAACGAGCAAGCCACGCAAACACAACGAAGTTCACAATAAAAATAACGCAAAGAAGACAAGGAATTTGTTTACCTGGTTCAACGAGATCGTCTACGTCTGGAGACGTACCAAGCCAGGAGGAATATCCACTATCTTGATCTTGATCAAGAACACTTGATCTTACAAAGATCGAAGGAAGAAGAAGAACACCTTTCCTGTCCTAAATATCTAGATATTATGTGTTGGATATGATTGGAATAATGTAGGAGATGAGTGGGAGGGAGTATTTAAAGGTTTTTGCAAGCTTAGGGACTAAACTGTCCGACTTATGTTGTCTGCTCGCGTAGCCCAGCATACGCTGGCCTCTCAGCGTATGCTGGACCTTTCTACTGGAACTCTTCCAGCGAACTCCCCCAACGTACGCTGGCTTCCCAGCATATGCTGGCCTCAACGTCTGGTCATCTTCAGCCCAAACTTCAACTTCACTTTTCTCCCTCATACGAACTCCAACTGTCGAATCCTGGGCGTCCCCAATCGACATATCTACTTTCTGGAGTATCGTTAGGCTCCATATCTCAACACTTTGATCCAAATCCGTACATTAAAGAACCAAAGGAGCACAGAAGGATAATTGAGCTTAACGCTCAATCGTCTTTTCAAGCTCAGTTGGATTTAATGACAAATCAGCTGCGTGACATGAACATAAATAAAATTGATGACGTGGCAGCACAACAAAGCTGTGAAGCTTGTGGCAATGTTGGCCACGCGTATAGTCAATGTGCAATGCTAAATCAACCTAGAGAGCAAGCAAATTTTGTCAATGGACAAGGGCAAAGAGCGAACTGGATGGACAATTGCAATGCTAAAATATTCTAAATATATATCTTCTAAAAAATTCATAAAAATTTCCAATTGATACTAGTATAAAAAATAATTATTATTTATCACAATAACTGACAATTTTTTTATAAAAAATAATGATAAATTTTAATTTTTTTATCTAATAAATATTTTTTAGTAATATTAACTTTCTAAAATAATTTTTTCTGGTTCATGATGTTGTCGAGATCAGTTTAGAAAAATTTTAGTGTACAAAATGATTAATAATGTAATTAATTCAGATTTAAAGTTTAAGAATCTAAGAATTATTTGACAAAAAAGTAAATGATTAACCAATATATTTCAAGAATTCCGACCCTAAAACATACTAAAGTAATATTAATTCAGAGGAGGTGAAGTTTAAAATGGTAACAAAACTAGTATCTCACTCTAAACTAAACATTCTTCCTTCTCATCCCATAAATAAACTGCCCACAAACGGGGCGCATAATGAACTAATAAATTGCTTCTAAAAGCTAAAAAAGGTATCTTGACTAATTTCAATAATCGGGTTCATTGATATTCGTGGTATAGTAGATGCTATCACACATAACACAACACAAATCTCTCTTTTAATTAGATCGACATTTCCACCAAAAAAAAATAGATCGACCCATCATCACCAAAAAAAAATAAAAAAATTAGATCGACCCATCGTCTCCTTCTCTCAGCAGTCAGCTCCCTCTCCCTCTTTTGAACCCCTCCTTTGACCCGTTACATTACCCCTTGTTTCCCACATTTTCCCCCTCCTCTCTCTCTCTGGATTTTAATTAATTCTTCAATTAATTACAAGGAAGGAAGGAAGGAAGGAAGGCGGGCGGGCGGGCGTTATTCCTTGAACCAATGATCATGTCCAGCGATGGGCCCACCACCGCAAGTGTAACCCCAAGCGCCAGCCTTCCCACGGGCCCCACCACCACTAGGCGTCACCACCATATAAATACCATTCCACCGGCCACCGCCCCCGTCGAAGAGGACCCCGGCACCCCGCTGACTGTCGTGGGCCCCACAACCATCACCAGCAACCATATTTCCTAAAGTACCTCCTCCTTCGGTTCAAGCTCTTCTTTCTCGTCCAGGAAACCATACTTTCTATAATTTCTACTTTAAAAGACTTCTAACTTATAAAAATAATTAAAAAGCTCTATGTCATTTCTCTCAAATATAAATTTAGCATCAGGCAAAAAGCTAGTTTAATATACTAATCTAAGTGTAAACAAAGGAAGACAAATTTTTTTTAAGGGAAAATCAATCAATTTTATTGATCAAACTTAAACGATTACATCCTGCTGCAATATATCAGACAGCAAACTTGGCAGAACTGAAAAATAGTGTATTACATCATTGTAGTGACCCTGCAGCTTAGCCAAATAATGTGTCGCTTTGTTAGCTGTGCGTCTAACAAAACTAAATCTCACTTCTTCAAATGCCTTTGTTGCCTCTCGACAGTCCTCCACCAACATGGCCAGATCACTTTTGCTTCTTCTCCTGGATTTCAAATCAAATACAAGAGGTTGACAATCCGATTCGAGAATCACCCTGGTGCCATGACAATCAAGAGCCAACTCAATCCCAAACATTACGGCATAAGCTTCGAGCAACGTCGGGTGTGCAACATCCGGAATAATCTTAACAGCTGTTTGAATAAATCTCCCATCCTCGTCCCTAGCGATAGCGCTAACTTGACCCCCGCCGGCCTCTACTGTACCCACGTCAGTATTAACCTTGATAAATCCAGTTAGAGGGGGCGCCCATAAGCATGGTTCGGAAGTGTTCAAACCTTCATTCCAGGCATTGGCAGTTCTGTAATCTTCACAATAGCTAATTGCCTTGGTCATGATACGTTGAACATCCGAAGAGGAAGGGTCGTCAAATGCATGAAGATTTCCTACCTTCCACACTCCCCACAAAGCTGCTACCATCTTGCCACACTCTTCCGGATTATGATTATTTATATACTCTTCCCAAGCTTGCGCAAAGGAGGGGGATACCTTTAGATCTGTGTCAATCCAACGGAGTTAAGCAGCCTACTGGAGACTGAGCATTCCGCAAACAAGTGTATAGCCGTCTCTGTATGGTATAAGCACAGTGGACACTCGGCTCTCTCAATGATCCCCCGCCTTCGAAGATTTTCACGTACAGGTATATTATTATCTAATAACCTCCACAGGAAGGTAAGCACTCTTGGGGGACCTCCTAATTTCCAGCAAGAAGACCACGTCTCTTGGCTGGTAATGTTTGGTTCGATCTGTATCGAAGCACTTAACCAATCCGAGAACTCTCTTCTGTATCCCGTGCGTACGTTGTACTCTCCGTCTTCAGTAAACTTCCAGCGAAGCATGTCATTTGGATGACGAGGACTTAGCCTGATAGCTTTTATCAACCTTCTATCATCTTCCGAAAAGAAGGAGAGTAAGATATCATCATCCCAAGATAAATCTTCACACTGAAGTTCTGAAACCCTTTGCAGCCTATCGGCTCCTGGGTGAAGGTATTTCGGAAAACCCAAGTTGGATCCCGGTAGCCAAGGATCCTCCCAAATATTAATGCTCTCCCCCGTACCTACTCGCCATTCAAGACCCTTCTTTAGTAAAGAAAGCCCTGACAAGATGCTATGCCAAATATGACTTGGATTGTGACCAATTCCCGCTTTGAGGATATCTGTACGTGGAAAATACCTGGCTTGGAACACACGAGCAGTTAGCAAAGACGGAGCAGTAAGCAATCTCCATGCTTATTTTGCCAACATTGCCATGTTAAAACACTTCAGTTTCCGGAAACCCAATCCTCCTTCATTTTTCGATTGGCACATTCTAGTCCAATTTCTCCAGTGGAGTTTTCTCTCCCCTTCAGTACTGCCCCAATAGATATCACACAACTTTTTTTCAATCCTGTCACAGGTCTCCACTGGAAGGGTGAAGCAGCTTATCATATAGGTCGGTATGGCTTGTAGGACCAATTTAATGAAAATCTCCCTTCCGGTTTTCGATAGGTACCTTGTTTTCCAATTCTTCACTTTAGCTTGAACTCGCTCCTCTAAATTAGCAAATACTTCCTTCTTCGACCTGCCAATCACCGTAGGGAGTCCCATATATCGTTCACATCCCGTGCAAGTCTCATCCCTAATGCTGAGCAAAGTCTGTTCTGAACAACAAGGGTCACATTTCTACTAAACTTTAAAGAGCACTTCTGCATGTTTATCTTCTGACCCGAGTCGGAAGAGAAGGTTCCGATTTGAAGAAATGTGGATGCGACATGAAGGCCTCTCAGAACAGATTCGGTTAGGGTGGAATGATTGTCTAGAGGGGACTAATTTCAGGGAAAGGAGCGAAAGGTGTGTTGTGGCCCTGAAAAGATGGGAGAATCAAGAGTTTGGCCAGGTTCGGAAACAAATTAAAGAATTGGAAAGTGCAATTGCGGAAGAGCAAAAACGACCACTCTCGGTGGAATCCAAGGAATCATTAGAGGCCTTACTATTGAAAAGAGAAGAAGTTAGGACCAGGGAGGAAGTGATGTGGGTGCAACGTTCGAGAGTCTTATGGCTGAAAGAGGGAGATATGAACACTAAATATTTCCACAAAAGCGCAACGTATAGGTTACAGCGGAACATAATAGAGGGGGTACAAAATAATGAGGGAGTAGTCGTGAAGGAGGAGGTAGGGATTCAGGAGATCTTTAGGAACTTTTATGCTTCTTTGTTTTCTTCTGCAGGTAGTGTCCGAGTGGAAGAAATAACCAGTAAAGTCAGCCCAAAGATCACCACGGAGATGAAGCAGTCAATAGGAGCACCATTCACGAAAGAGGAGGTTTTTCAGGCACTTCAGCAAATGCATCCATCCAAGGCTCCCGGTCCAGATGGTCTACCCCCCATCTTTTTCCAAAGATATTGGTCAGTGGTGGGAGAAGAGGTAACTCGGTCAGCTTTGGCGATACTGAATGATGGGGCAGATCCTAGACCTCTGAATGATACGATCATTGTCCTAATCCCAAAGGTGAAATTTCCATCTTCTTGTTCAGAGTATAGACCAATCAGTCTCTGTAACACGATTATGAAAATTGTCACCAAGACTATGGCGAACAGGATAAAACCAATCCTTCCGGAAGTGATTCATGAGAATCAGGGGACCTTCGTTCCAGGGCGTCTAATTTCGGATAATTCACTGATTGCCTTTGAAGCCTTTCATTTCCTGAAGAAGAAAACCAAAGGTCGAAGAGAGTTCTGTGCCCTGAAGCTTGACATGATGAAGGCCTATGATCGGGTCGAATGGCAACAATAATTTTTATTTACCTAATTTTATATGATTAACCCTCTTTCTTTTTTTCTTCATAAAATCAAACCGTGATGTCAAGCGTCGCTTTTTTTTTCCACTTAGTGAAGTGTGTATAGAGTTACTCCAAGGGTAATCTAGATTCTGGAGAAAACTAATCGAGAGTCCAAATTATATTGAGAAAATGTTAGATACTATATAAAAAGTTATTAGATTTTGTGAGATTTATTAATGTCGCAATAATAAGTTAAATTGGGAAGAAAACTAATCATAGAATTCAAATTACATCCAGAAAATGAAAGATATTGTATAAAAAGTTAGATTTTGTGGTCCAGGATCATACATGAATGCCGCAATAAGAAATATTATGTCCCCCTTTCTCACTAAATTAATGAGTCTTAGAAAAAAAATGATCGATAATGTTATTAAAAAATTAATATTTTCAATTTAGGCAGGATTGAAAAATATTAATTTTCTCCTGCGAGGAATAACTAATTTAACAACCGAGGTACAAATTTCAAATTCTAATATGTGCAATAACGGTGTAAGAATTTTTAAATAAATTAAAGAAAATTTCAAATTTTACTATGGTGAAAAAAATGAAATTTTCATTATAGAGGAGAAAATAAATGCAATGGAAAACTGCCCAAGTTAATAAAACTTTTTGAATTTTAATAGGAGTAATAAAAAGAGCAAATATCCTTTATGAAGTTACCTAAAAAAAATTAAAATCTTTTTAGAATACATCAATATCAAAATATATGTTAGAATTTTGAAAAAAATATATTTATCAAGCATAATGGAGTATATTACAAAAGATAGTTTGGTGCATATGCGAATAAACTTATCCCGCATGGAAAGTTCATTTTTGCACTCAAGAGACTAATCTAAACTTTTTTTGAGAGGTAAGAGACTAAGCTAACTTGTGTAAGCTATAATGGAGTAAATTAGTTTCCTAGACTAATGTTTTGTACGAAAGGAGATAAATTGGGTAAGGAGAAGGACTAGTTTCGTGTTGCGAGTTGTGGTCATTTTACAAGTAAAAATATTTGTAACATTGATCTTTTGATAAAATATAGGATAAATATAGTAAACTCTACATTGTTGACCATAGAATTATAACTTGCTACAAATTAAATCATTGAGAATATATCAAAGGATTGTTAAAAAAAAATGTTGGTCCGCGAAGATACAACATTCTAGAAAATCGGCTGCTACTATTCAGCTGAAAGGAAATTGGTTTTTGAATTTTGGGGTGTCATGATTTCTAAATGCTTCAGATTGTTTCTACTGAGAAACATATAGTCAAAATTATCATATAGTAAGTAAACAATATAATGACAATTCATTCACCAAAAAAAAGACTGACAATTCAAAACACAAACCTAACTTCTTCGAAAAGAAAAAAAACCTAATTCATTGGATCAATTTCTCGAAAGAATCTAAAAGAAAAGTACAAATAAAATTGCCTAATTCTCAATGTGTATGTGCTTCCATCTAATGATAACCTAATTTGGATTATCTTTCGGTTTTTTGGATTATCGTTCGGTTCGGTGGTGGATCCTATCTGATGTTTGCGAGATCTAGTGCTTTTTGGGTTTATAGCAGGTGTTCCGGTCAGCAATCATATCTTCTGTGATTATTTGTCGGAGTCTCCGGTGATGAAGCATCTATTCGAGGGCGGAAAGTCTATGAAGCCCTCTATTTTCAGAATAAGTTTCTCTTTTGCTTTTCTCCTACTCGGATTCTTGCTGCGATCCTGTCCCGGATTTGTCCGGCGTGTTTTGTAGATCTTGTGCCTTTTGTTTTAAATCAGGTTCTGCTCAGCTATCATCTCCATGTGGCAGGAATTATAGAGGAGTCTTTTTCTCGGAATAAGTGCTCTTCAATTATCAGCCGAATTCAGATTTTCTTTCCATGAATTTTCAACGCTCTACTATTTGGAGTTGAGATTTGGTTTCTTACTGGAACTGCAATCTGAAGTTTTTTTTTTCTTTTCTGGTTGGAATTGCAGAACAGTTGCTTTGCTGGGAATTTCTGTTTCTCAGTTATGCAACACCTTGTTTTACTTTAATAATTTCTACTTTGATTTGTACCTTAGTTACTGAGGATTTGTACATGCTTGCAAATACTATGCCCAACTTATTTGATTTGTATGATTTATTAAGATTTTCCGTTTCCTCTTTTGACTTTTCTTCAGTTTTCTTTTGTGTTAATAAATTCCTATGTTAACTGGGAATTGTACTAAAGTACTCAGTTTTTGCTGTACTAAATGTATTTATAAACAATATGTATATAAAGTCAAACGCATGGCTAGTCCTAGGAATAATGAATGGGTCAAAGATACCATTTATTAATAGACTTCAAGAAATTGCAACGGACAATCTGCGTCCTCCCTAAGTGCCTTTAATGGCATAGCACATACATCATGTATTTCTTCGGTTTAAAACCATCGTCTAATTAATTTTATATTTGAGCTGTATATTCAAATGGGACAAGGAATATAAAATATCCAACATAATAAAAGAAAACAACCCTGCTGCCGTAACCCAGTAATAAGGGAAACTGAATATGCTTGTTAGGGTCAACACTAACCCTGCTGCCCTGTCCGCTACTTCCATACTTGTCGATTGATCTCGATTCCCTTGGAGAGAAGTATGGAGAAGACATATCTTTTAAATCACTCGACTGACTGGAAATTAAGAACAGGAAGTGTGTGACGACTCCTGAAACAGACAACCTGTCATCCATGGCCCCACATCGCCAAAAAATTGATCCGAGTATTGTTTCTAGTTAAATCAAATTTTGAGTTAAAAAAGTTCGAGACATGCTGCGTTGATACTAATTTTTTTTTCTCGAAATTATATTTAACTCGAATCAATGATATATAAAAAATATAATCAAAATATGTAGACGAAATGAATGATAAACAAAATGGGCTCCGAGGATGTCCAAGTACACCAGATCATCGACTTATGAACAATTACTGTTCTGAGAAATAAATGAAATATTTGTCTAACCCTTATTAGATATTGGAGTATGTTTTGTGTTTCCCAAGATTTGGCGCATGCAACTAAAACTATTGGTCTTGTCCTCTTCCTCTTGTTGCTACTGACTTCAAAGATTTCTCGTCTATGTCTGCCACTCAAATTTGACAAGTTTGATTAATAAATTAACATTTATTTTTTTTTGATCAAAAATAAATTAACATTTATTTAGTTTAACTATTACCACTTCGGCACTCTCTCTATATATAAAAAAAAAAATCTCTCCCTCTCACTCTCTCTTATCACTTTGTTTTTAAACTACCTTCTAATGTATAATAAGTTAATAACACACAGTGTGATTTTGAGCTCGAGCAAAATTCCAATTTCCATAGCTTTTCCTCTTCTGAGATATTTTAGCTTCCCCAGTGCAGAAATTCCAAGTTTATAGACCAAATTCCTTTTTTTTTTGGCAACTGGGTTATATTAGTTCCAAGCCAAGAACAAATCCTTTGTCTTAGAAAAAAATGAGTCTTATGCTCTTTCCAAGTTCAAGTGATAATTTTCCCGCTGGTTTGAATGTTTTGATTGTTGATGATAATCCTACTTGCCTTAAGATATTGGAAAAAATGCTCAAGAGCTGCCTTTATAATGGTACTCTCTAAGATTCCTTCCCCTATTACCCTGTTGTTTTTTTGGTATCCTTTAGCTTGTCTTTTGAGTTTATTAAATGTATCAGCTGATTTGGCATCTGGAAGATTGTGGGGTTTGAGCAGACTCCAGATTTGAGCTGGAGCTCTTGTTTTCTTATTGGTTGGATGGATGTCCTTGGACTTCATTTGGCCTCTCCGTTGATTATGAATATTGATTTATTTAGTCACTAAAGATTATTAGTTTTGAGGTAGCTTTGATTTTCCCTCGTGCTGTAGTCTGAGACTGTGAACCCATTTTACTATAATATGGTTGACGTGTTTAATTATGTTTGGAAATCTGCAGTTACTAAGTGCAGCCGAGTAGCCGAAGCGTTATCTACGCTTCGGGAGCACAGAGATGGGTTTGATGTTGTGATAAGCGACGTTCACATGCCAGACATGGACGGGTTTAAGCTACTTGAGCTCATTGGTTTGGAGATGGATCTGCCTGTCATCTGTGAGTATCATGTTCGGTTTTCTTTTTGTTGGATCTACGCTGTTGATCTAAAGTCTGAAACGGATTTTTCTTTGTGGAACGGGCAGTGATATCTGCAGACGATAGCAGAAACGTCGTCATGAAGGGCATCACCCATGGTGCATGTGATTACCTTATTAAACCCGTTCGTATGGGGACATTGAGAAATATATGGCAGCATGTTGTTCGCAAGCGGAAGAACGGGTGGAAGGACTTTGAACAATCTGGAAGTGCAGAAGAGGGAGAAAAGCAGTTGAAACCTCCCGGAGGGGCAGATTACTCCTTTGCAAATGAAAACGATTGGCGAAACTCAAATAAACGGAAGGATGAGGAAAAAGATTTGGAAGAGAGGGATGATACCACAACAGTAAAGAAGCATCGCGTGGTTTGGTCAGTTGAGCTCCATCAACAATTCGTTGGAGCAGTAAATAAACTTGGAGAGCGTACGTTGCTTATCTCTGTTATCCAGTTCGCCTTACTTGTTATCTATCGCAGATCAACTTTCAACACGTCTGCTAATGAAGCTCTGCAATCCTTATTTTTCTTGGTCTTGTTAGGCAAGCTTCACGTGTTACTGACCTTTCTTTGTGAATACAGGGGCTGTTCCCAATAAAATTCTCAAGTTGATGAATGTTCCTGGCCTTACTAGAGCAAATGTTGCAAGCCACCTTCAGGTACTCAACAACTATGCTCGAAACTGGAACTGTGAATAAATAGATTTGGATTGATTAATACAAAAGATATAGTTCTCACTTTCTTTATGCTTTTTGTTCAACTATGTTGCAGAAGTATAAGTTGTATCTTAGAAGATTAAGTGGAGTTCCACAGCATCCTTGCAACAGTTTTATCTGGCAGCATGAGGCAACTTACGGGCCAATGTCATCTCTTAGTGGCCTTGAACCTCAAGCGCTTGCTGCTTCTGGTCAACTCCCTGCACAAAGTCTAGCGTCACTCCAAGCCACCAGACTTGCCCGATCAGCTGGAAAATCTAGAGTACCTTTTGTCGATCAGAGAAACATCTTCAGCTTCAAAAATCCCAAAGTAAGATTTGGAGACAGTCAGCAACTTCTGAGCAGTGGTAAGCAGAGTAACTTGCTTCACGGAATCCCAACAGCAATGGACTCAAAGCAGCTTGCTAGCTTTCATCACGCTGCACAATCCCTTGGAGGCATGAATGCGTCAGTCACTGCACAAGAAGGTCAAAGTGGTCCGGTGTTGGTGCAAATGTCTCAGTCACAGTCTGGACCACATATACTTAGCGAAGCTATCGGGAGTCATGCCTCATGGCCTTCAAGTTCCATGGGACAATCAGTTATTTGCAATACTCTCTCTGATGGGGTTGGAGTAAGAGGAGCATGTAATCCAGCTACACAGTCTTCCTCTTGGACAATCAGTTATTTGCGAGGAAGTGGCTTTTCTCTTGGAAGTCCACCTGCAGTTTCCAGTCACGCATCTAAAGGGACATTACAGGAGGAGGTCTCCTCAAATATGAAAGGAGCAGGAGGCTTCATTCCGACATATGACGTTTTCAGTGATGTGCACCAGCAGGAACCTTACAATTGGGAATTGCAGACTCCATCTTCGCAGCCCATGTCCTTCCAGAGCAATATTGATATCGGACCCGCTTATGCAGCCAATCAAGTTCGTTCTTTGAGTAGCGATGGCCAGAACCAAAACGAAACTGGAGCGATGTGGGCATTTAATCCTGTCGAGAATGCATCCTCGTCTTTGACTCCGCATATTGCAGGGCATCTTAACGTGAATGTATATGATCATTCTGTAAGAATCGAAGACGAGAGTACAATCTATCCTGAATCAATTGATCGAGACGATCTCATGAGTGCCCTCCTCAAACAGGTTTTTCCCTATGTTTTTATATACATTGTTATGAAAATTTTTAAATTTTACATAAAACTGTGATTCCAACATGACCACGATTTTGCTTTTGCAGTAGCAGACAGAGATTGGCCAGTCCGAAAATGATTTTGACTTCAAAGGTTATCACATAGACAACATTCTCCCGTATAGATATGATGTGCTCCGGTGGGGGATGTCACATTGCAGAATCTGATGTACATAGCAGCAGCTGCTGTTGCTACTGCTGCTGCATATCAGCCGCTTTAAGATTTTGACTTCCATGTGTAGCTTTCTTTAAGATTCTGCAGGTGGAATCCTCATCTTGATTTGAATACTTCAAAGCATATCAGCCACTGAACAATGTGATATATCGCATTTGGTGATACTGCTCACAATTTTCTTCCATCTGCTTCATTTCCTGACATGCAGAAGATGTAGATCCGAAGTTACGAAAAGCGGCAAGATGCTAGCCATTTCGACCACCGAGCTTGGCAACCCTGCCACTTCTGCCAACATTAGACCATAGTGTGGAACATGTCTTGGTCCGTCCTTAATCTGAAACTGGACACATTAATGGATATTGCAGTCATTACGAGGTAGATGGAAACCAGAGTTCTTGAGTAGAATAATCAGATCACCTTGAAATCTAAACGGCTGTTTCTTGTGTCAACATAGAAATGAAGAATCTTGATGGTTGGGTACATGGTTGCCAGCGCTGATAGGTTCTCCATGTGAGTAGTGAATATAATGTACCAGCAGAAAGGAAGCAAGAAGTAAACCAATCCCAATAGTAGGAAAGTTGCCACATGATCCGAATGTCAAGAGTTCCTATTAAAGTTTCTCCGGTCGAACAGAGTTTTCTTCTGCCAAGTTAATGATTAGGGGCATACTTATTTCTGTCCAGAGCTCTGTTCCTGGTAACTGATTGAAGAATTTGCTCATCCAAACTATCCTAAAATGTTCAGGATGCTGGAGTTACTATGCTTGGGGTCATTTCAAGCATAGTTAGGACATGGAAAAGTGCTAATTGCAGCAGTGGATATGACTGGTCTGAAATTCGGTGAGTGAGAAAACGTTTTTGATATTAATTTCGTTTTCGATATTAATTTAGTAATACGAAGAATGATATAATTGGCGTATATATCGTCACTGCTGTCACTGATTCGAAGTTGCTGTGATTTTAGAATCCGGTAGTTGTTTTTCGGTCAACTGGGGAAACATCAAGCGTGGATGAGTACCTATGGTTAATGGGCAGAGCCAGCTACAAGCCTATCATTGAATATTGTGGAGGTACTGAGATTGGAGGTGGATTTGTGACCGGGTCCTTACTGGAGCCGCAATCACTGGCTGCTTTTAGCACTCCGGCAATGGTGAACCTACTGTAAGTAACGGTTACCTTTTGTGTTAGGATCCGTTAAGTCAGGTTTTGTGGCAAGATCAGTAAGAAGTTGGCAGCACCTTATTGCTATTTCTTCTTAACCTCTTCTGACTAATTGCTCCACTGTTTTGTCCTTACTGCAGCCAAAGGGTGAACCTGCAGTTGGTGAACTGGCTCTTGGTCTTCTCATGTTCGGATCTTCGAGCATACGACTGAGTGCTGACCATTACAAGGTGTACTTTCATGGAATGCCTAGTTGGGAAGGAAAAGTGAGTCATTTTCCTCTTTTAAGCTTTCATTTGATACCTACTTCAGTGGAATGCTATGTCACTTGGTCTCATAATTCAGACACTCAAGAAGGCATGGAGATTTCTTTGAGTGTACTTCCAGAGGATATTATCGTGCGCATGGTAGAGCCGATGACACAATGATCTCGGGGGCGTCAAGGTAAACTTTTCCCATTGAAAGAACTAAACCTTGCTACTTCGTTCGGCCGAGATGACACTCCTCTGCATTTTTTTCGTAATCCTCCACATCTTAGCTCCTTGTCAAAATGTGCAGGTTAGCTTCATAGAGATCAAACGTATCTGCAATTCTGTGGATATAAACATTGTTGAAACTGCTGCAATTGTGCTTTTCTGGGTACGTCATTGTCATTTCATCTTATGCATATGGTCAACTTGCCTTCTTCTATCTAGCTCGTCGACTCATTTCCTGTCATGTATGGAGGTGTGTCGGGTCGTTCCTCTATCCTTGCTACCGAGGACTGCAACGGACAAGGTGATGAGGAGGGGTGCTGCGACAGCAACTTGCTAATCCGAACCTGAACTCGAGACTTTGAATGATGCAGGTTGAACAAAATGTAATGTATCACATATGATTAAAAATTCATGTTCGACATTGTGCAGTACATTGGATTCCATCCCTATCCACCAAATAAAATTGTCCATATGATTCAATTAAAATTCTCGGGATTCGAAATCCGAAGAATCACTATTCAAGACCACCCAAAAAGAAGTTACTTGAATCCAGAAATTGAAATGGTAAAATAAGAAGAGATTCAAGATTAATCTTGGTCAGAATTTATCAAATATGGATCTATATTCATACTTTACCTTAAACTCGGTCAAAATCGTAATACCCTTAACCTATGACCGAAGGATATGATTCTACTAACATGAGTATTTCTGTTAACATACCCTCAACCTATGAGCTTAAGGACTTTCATAAATATTTAAGTCATTCGAACACCTCACATCTACTTTAACAACCACTTGAAAAAAGTTCATACTTAACCACTGATGGGTGTGAAAACACTCATCTTTTGTGTGTGTTTTTAGAGTCTTTTTGCTTTTGTTTCTTTTGATAGTGTTGGAAATGCATGGTATTAGTGTGAATATCGTGCATTGTCTACTTTCGTGATGTCTTTTGAATTTTATTGTGTTTTTCTTGGTTCCGTAGGTTTTGGAGTTCCAAATGGAGGTTTTGGATGCGCCATGCTTCATCGAACGCAATCGGGCTTGCCGGGAAGGAAGGACAAACAACTATGGGCCGTGGGCTTTTTACGGGGATTGACCTCTGGTGACTAGAACGGCGATAACTTTCGCATACGGTGTCCAATGGAGGCAAGTGATGAGGCGTTGGAAAGAAGAAATCCAATGCTACAACTTCTTCTCTAAGGATCTTCGTCCATTTCGGAGTCTAAGAGGGTCAAAAACCGTGTTCAAAGTCGAAGTCCGAATCTGGCGATTTTCTACCCGAGTGGGCCGAATTTGGAGGCAAAATTTGGGCCCAAGATGAGTTCCTTGGTCCAAATTCCGTGGCTGCTACTTGAGAAAGAAGGAGGAGAATTGAGAAGACTAGAGACAAGTTAGATATTTGCATGGAGTTAATTAGATTAAACTCAACTTTAACTTTCAATTCCACTCACTTTCATTTGTAAGAGAAGAACTTGAAGATTTGCTTGAGAGCTTTGAAGAAGGAAAAACTTGAAGAACACTTCATGAGCTTGCTCTCCTCTTAACTCTCTTTATCTACATGCTTGTTTTACTTATGTTAAATAAAATGTTTAGTTTGTTAATAGCTATGTGTGAGTAGTTATTTTGTGGATTGGTGCTTATATGATTTCTAAGTAGCTAATGATCTAGAGGGGTAGATTTAATGCTTATTATCCATAACCATGATGATGTTTGATTTAAATGTCCGAGAGAAATTGCGATTGAATGATTGATTGATTAGATGATTAATGATCTTTTGATGAGAGATCTCATGAGAAATTAGTTATCCAAAGGGTTATGCATATAATTGGTAATTGATATGACAAAATGAGTTTTTGGAGGCGAGAGCACATCTAATTCATTAAAATCGTGTTAAGAGTCAATTTAGACAATTTATTGCGAAAGCATAAATATGTTGCCTTAGAAACACTTGGATCACAATTGAACTTTGTAACCCCCTAATATCATTATGTTATTTGGATTGTTATAAGTACCAAGCCCACTTTGCTTAATTTGTTAGAATCGTTATAATTCATAATCGTGACATGTGCTTTTGACTGAAGTGATTAAATCGTGACATGTGCTTTTGATTGAAGTGTATATTCTGTTTTAAAAATGGATTGTATCTCTTGTAGTTAGGTGTCAATTAGTTATACTTAGAGTTAAGAATCATCATCATCATCACCAATATCCAAACTATAGTCCTAAACTAGTAGTCAAGTCAAGTTAGCGGCCTATAACCAAGTCCTTGTGGGATGACATTCCTGTACTTATCTTTATTGCAAGGAAGGAGACACGCAAAAGACCTTCTCGTCAATTGGCGCCGTTGTCAGGGACTTGAGGAATAGACGTTGAGTTTAGCTTGAACACTTGGATTAGGACATTATTTTTCTTATGTTACATTACGTTGCTTGGGTACAACAAGTGTTTGCATGCCCTTAACTCGATCCACAACCATTTCTCCTTTGTTTGTTGATGCAGACATAGCTAGGATAGAGAGGTCCTTACGACGAGAAAGAAGAGCTAAGGAAAGGATGGAGAATCCGACTCAACAAAGGGATGAGGCACCAAGAGATAACTTAGAGGACAGAGTTTAGAACCCACCTAAGCCTACTTTGAAAGGGGCAAGATCGGGAGTTCAGAACCCACCTATACAAGCCAACAATTTTAAGATCAAGCCAGCTGTGATTCAAATGCTCAAAAACTCGGTCCAATTCTTTGGTTTGCCGAGTGAGGATCCAAATGAACATATTTCAGATTTCTTGGAATTAGTTGATACCTTCAAGTATAATGGATTTTCAGAGGATGCTAAGTTGCTAAGGTTATTTCCATTTACTTTGAGGGACAAGGCAAAGTTGTGGTATAAGCAGTTGGAAAAGACACCAATTGCTACTTGGGATGAGTTAGCGGATGCATTCCTAGAGAAGTATTTCCCCTTCTCAAAGACTAAGCAACTTGTTAAGAAGATTAATAACTTCCAATAATTCGAGAATGAGTATTTGAGTGAAGCTTGGGATCGGTTCAAGGAATTGCAAAGGAGTTGTCCACACCATTGTTTATCAGAGGAGTCTTTACTCCAAACCTTTTACTATGGTCTTGAACCAACTACAATGGGGACGGTGGATTCAGCTTCTAATGAAAACTTCTTGAGGAAGGACAAGGATGAAGCCTACTATGTCCTTGAAGAATTGTCAATTACAAACTATTTAAGACAAAAGGACAGAGGAAAGCAACTAGTTAGAGATAAAAAAGGAATAATCAAACTTGGTTATGATGATAGTGTACAAGCTTAATTATCATTGTTGACGAAGAGAATGAATGAAATGAGTACAAGTAAAGTCAACACGGTTGAAACGTCAATAACTTGTGAGATTTGTGGCAATGTTGGCCATGAGATGGATCAATGTGCAATGATGAATCCACCGATGGAGCAAGCACATTATGTTAGTGGCCAAGGCCAAGGAGCGAATAGGGTGGGAAATAACCCGTATTCTTCTACCTATAATCCTGGATAGAGGAATCATCCCAACTTTTTGTGGAAAGGAGGAAATAGTGCAGATAACATGACACTTGTTCCTGACAAAGGACTTTCCCTACGTGTACCGCAAGGAGCACCGCTTGGTTTTCAACCACGTAATTACTTGACAGATCGAATGGGAGCTATAGAAGAGAAGTTTGAGAAAATGGATAAGTTTATGCAAGAAGTTGGTTGAGTTGTTAGCCAACAAGGACAGATCCTAAATGCTATAAATTAGCAAGGATCAAGGCAAAACAACTTGGAGCAAATTCTTAAGGGACAAGCTATTGCTATGCATAACATGGAAATGCAACTTGGAGAAATAGCAAAAGCAAGTTCTTACCGACAATGTGGTTCTCTTCCTAGTTCAACAAAAATGAATCCTCGAGGAAATGTGAATGCAATTTCCTTGAGAAGTGGAAAGGATTTAGCTTCTCAAGAAGTTAATGAGAAGGCTAAGGAGAGTGAAGTGGTGACTCTTGACAAAGATAAGGAAGAAAAAGAAGTGTCGAAAGAGAAGGTTCTGCAAAAAGAAGTAGTTGCGGAAGAAGAAATGTATATGTCACCACCACCATATGTTCCTCCTCTACCCTATCCTTAAAGGGTTAAAAGGAAGAATGGGATGTACGATAAGTTTCTTCGATTTATGTCTAAAATGAAGATCGTCCAAATCAGTGTCTCTTTCTTAGAGATGCTTGATCAAGTTCTACACTACACCAAGTTTTTAAAGGAACTCGTCATGAAAAAGTGAAAGTGGGATGATGGAGAGACGGTTGTACTCACTGCTAAGTGTAGCTCTCTCATCTCAAAGGATCTCCTGACGAAGTTACAAGATCCGGGGAGTTTTACTATCCCTTGCTTTATCAGAGTTATTAAGTTTCCTAAGTACCTATGTGATTTGGAGGCAAGCATTAATTTGATGCCTCTTTCTACATTTAAGAAACTAGGTTTGTGCGAGGTGAAGAATACATCGATGCTTCTCTAATTGGTCGATCAAACCATTAAGAAACTGTTTGGTATTGTTGAGGATGTCCTTATTAAGATTGATAAATTCATCTTTCCGGTGGACTTTGTGGTGCTAGATTTTATAGAGGATAAAAGTTGTCCTCTAATTCTTGGAAAACCTTTCCTCAACACCGCGCATGCTTTGGTAGATGTTCACGATGGTAAATTGGTACTTTGGGCAGGGAAGGAGAAAGTAGAATTCACAATGACTAAGGTCATGCGCCATCCTTTGGATGAAGGCACATGTATGAAGAAAGATGTTTTCGATGAGTGTGTCCGTAAAGTGGAGAAGGAGATCCTCCCAAGCATTGAGGATGTTTATGATGATATAATTCCCAAGGAAGAAGAGGGGAATTTAGAAGATTTTGAGGAGGAAGTTGATAACAAGGTCCTCATGAGGGAGATGGAACTTAATTTGAAATATCAGACTCCACCTTCTATAATCAAGGCTCCTCTTTTAGAGTTGAAAGAGCTACCCTCTCATTTGAGGTATGCTTTCTTGAAAAAAGAAAGGACATTACCGATTATCATTTCCAACAAACTCTCGAAGGAGGAAGAGGATAAGGTGCTCAAGATCGTAAACAAGCGGATAACTACCATGGCTTGGAAAATATCTGATATTAAAGGGATTAGTCCTAAGATAGTGATGAATCATATCCATATGGAAGAAGGAGCAAAGCCGAGGGTAGACCGGTAAAGAAAATTGAACCCAAATATGAAAGAAGTGGTGAAGAAGGAGATGATTAAGCTCCTTAAGGCAGGAATCATTTATTCGATATCGGATAGTGAATGGGTGAGCCCAAACATTGTGTCCCAAAGAAAGGGGGGATGATGGTTGTGATTAACAAAGAGGGTGAGCTCATTTCTATGAGAACAGTGACTGGATGGCGAGTGTGTGTTGACTATCAGAAATTGAACGATGCAACACGCAAGGATCATTTTCCTCTCTCATTCATTAATCAGATGTTGGAGAGAATTGCTAGATATTCCCATTATTGTTTCCTTGATGGATATTCTGGTTATAACCAAATTGTGATTTACCCAAGGGATCAAGAGAAGACTTCCTTCACTTGTCCTTTTGGTATTTTTGCATATCGACGAATGCTGTTTGGACTTTGTTGTGCTCCAGCGATATTCCAACGATGCATGGAAGCAATATTCTGGGGAATGAATAAAAGGATTATAGAGATCTTTATGGACAATTTCTCGATGTTTGGAGATTCGTTTGACAATTGCTTGGAAAATCTGGATAGAGTTATGGAGAGATGTGAAGAAAAGAACCTTATTCTCAATTGGGAGAAATGTCATTTCATGGTAGATGAGGGCATTGTTCTTGGACATAAGATATCCAAGGTTGGTATGGAAGTTGATAGAACAAAGACGGAAGCCATAGAGAAGATGGCCGCACCAATTTTAGTTAGAGGAGTGAGAGCTTTTCTTGGACATGCGGGATTTTACTGACGATTTATCAAAGATTTCTCTCTTATAGCAAAGCCGCTTACTAACTTGCTAGTGAAGGAAGTACCTTTCAACTTTGATGAGCCTTGTCTTAAGGCATTTGCTTTGTTGAAGAAAGCTCTTATCACAGCTCCGGTGATTTCATCTCCGGATTGGAATTTACCATTTGAGTTGATGTATGACGCAAGTGACATTACTTTAGGATGTGTGCTCGGTCAAAAGAAGGAAGGGAAGCTTCATGTGATTTACTATGCTAGCAGGGTGTTGGCGGGTGCCCAACTCAATTACATGACAACTGAGAAGGAGTTATTAGTAGTGGTCTATGCTTATGACAAATTTCGTCCATACTTGCTTGGATTGATGGTGATCATTTATACTGACCATGCTGCCTTAAAGTATTTGTTCTCTAAACAAGATGCTAAGCCTAGGCTTATGCGATGGATTTTATTACTACAAGAATTTGACTTGTCCATCAAGGATAAGAAAGAATTAAAGAATGTAGTAGTAGATCATCTATCTCGTATTGAGAAGAGTGATGGAATGGAGACACATGGACGAATTCAAGAAGAGTTTCTGGATGAAACTTTGATGTCATTGAATAAGATGGATGTTCCTTGGTTTGCTGACATTACCAACTACTTGGTAGGAGGAATTATTCCAAATGATTTGAGCTATCCTCAATGGAAAAAACTTCAATGGAATGCCCAGTTCTACATTTGGGATGATCCTTATCTATTCAAGCGGTGCAATGATAGAGTGCTTAGACGGTGTATTGCCGATGATGAAGTAGGAAATGTCTTAGCACAATGTCATAACACCCTATATTCAGGTCACTATGGAGCGACGAGAACGACATCGAGAGTCTTTGAATGTGGATTTATTGGCCCAATATTTTTAGAGATGCTAGGACATTTGTTAATCAGTGTGATCGATGTCAAAGAACCGGGAATATTTCCAAGAGGGATGAGATGCCACAATCTGGAATCCTTGAAGTTGAACTTTTTGATATTTGGGGTTTAGACTTTATGGGACCATTTCCAACCTCCTATGGAAACAAGTACATTTTGGTAGGCATTAATTATGTGTCTAAGTGGGTTGAGGCTTGGGCTTCACCGATAAATGATGCTAAGATAGTGATTCACTTTATCAAAAAGCTATTTTCGAGGTTTGGCGTACCAAGGGCAATCATTAGTGATGGAGGTTCGTATTTTTGCAACCGACCATTTAAAGTTTTATTGAAATGGTATGGGGTGACTCACAAAGTTGTTACACCCTATCACCCTCAAACAAGTGGTCAGGTAGAACTCTCAAATCGGGAACTCAAGAAGATTCTTGAGAAGATAGTGGGAGGAGCAAGAAAAGATTGGGTGAATAAACCTGATGATGCTTTGTGGGCATATAGGATGGCATTTCGAACGCCTATTAGTATGTCGCCATACAAGCTTGTTTACAGAAAGGCATGTCACCTTCTGGTTGAACTTGAACACCATGCATTTTGGGCAATAAGAGACATGGCATTTGAAAGTGCGCGCCTCTACAAAGAGAGTTCAAAGAAGAGACATGATGCTCATATTGTAAAGAAAGAGTTTAAAGAGGGACAACAAGTTCTTCTTTATAACTCTCGCTTGAGACTCTTCCCGAGTAAACTCAAGTCCAAGTGGAGTGGTCCATTCAAGGTTATAAAAGTTTTCCTATTTGGAGCACTTGACTTGGAAGGAAGAGATGGAGAATTGTTTAAGGTGAATGGACAAAGGTGTAAGATTTACCTTGGTGGCGAAGTTGAGCGGCATTCGGAGGTACAAACCGTTACCTCCTCCACAAGCAATTGAGAATTTGAAAACATGTTAGTGTATATAGTAGATAATTTTTAGTTTTTAGAAATTGTGTCCTCTTTTACCTGCAGAGATTAAAGAACAGGATATTTTGCATTAAATATTTTCTTTTACTTAAGAGTCTTACTTGCTCGATAAATCCCAATCGATATTTCCCTAATCATTCTTCGTAGAGCCAAAGAATCTTTAAGACTTGAGTGCAGTGAAATAAATTACTTGAAGCACTCGAGAGGAACGTCAAAGATGGCTTATTACCGAAGAATGAAAAGATTTGGATTTTGTCCTCGGTGCGGGAAATTAGAGCATGATGGAGAATGTAGCAAGAACACTACAAACTCACAAGATGAGCGTACCATGTTACTCCGCCAAGACCCCATTAAGCTATATGCTAAAAAGGTCGCTAGGCGAGGGAGTTTTGCATGGTACGCCATTCAGGAGTTATGTGAACTGCGAATTTCGAAGTTGAAGTTATAACCCATGAACTTGGGGCGTCTGGTTTTCAAGCTTTCCAGGAACGTAGTGTAAATAAAAGCCAAAATTTTTTTTAGTGTAATTTCAATTTTTAGTTCTTTGTGAAGTTTTTATAGTATGCATGTTCTTATATTATGTTTGGTTAAAGTTTGTGTGTTTGCATGTTTGTACCTATTGTCTTGATGAATTTTACGAGTTTTATGATATCTACTTGAATTGATGATTTGGTTTGATTGATGAAATTGTTGAGGAGTGCATGTCTAAGCTTGAGAGAAGTAGCTTAGGGAGGTTCGTAACACTAGGCACCCGAAACAGTTTGCAATATTTGAAGACTTTCTTGATGGAATTTGTAAGTTTTTGCATTGAATAAGGATGATTCTGAGCAAAATTGGACAAGCCATCGGATGCCGGGTTGAAGCCGTTGGACGTCAAAAATGGTAAATCCGAATAGATTTTTTTTCGAGCATACACCCGTTGGACAACGGGTTAGGACCATTGGATGCCAGAATCGTGTATTTTGAACAGATTTTTCTCCTCGAGCAACCCGTCAGACGATGGGTTGGGACCATTAGATGACGGAAATGATGAATTCGACCAGATTTTTCTCCTTGAGCCACCCACCGGATGATGGGTTGGGACTGTCGGACGATGGAAATGACGAATTCAGACAGATTTTTCACTTCGTGAAACCCGTCGGACGACAGGTCTAACCCGTCCAACGTCGGAAATGATGATTTTGGGCAGATTTTTTCTTCACAACTTAAATACCCAACCCTTCATTTCCCTCTCACTTTTCACCCAAATACCAAACACCCCATTCTTCCTCTCCAAAACCCATTCTTCCACCCAAACACTCAAACACCAATTCCTCTTCACAAACACCCCCCACTCTACCCAAAACCCTTCCTCTACAAAAACCTAATCTTTACAACTTACCCACTTTACCCAAAACCCTTTTTCTACAAAGACCCAATCTTTCCAAATTACCCACTCAATCACAACACCCATTCCTTAATCCAACTTTCCGCACCACAAGAAAACACAAAGACCCAATACCTAACTTTTATTTTATGTTTTGCTAGGTGCTTTAAGGTTCAACATGTCCAGAAAAGCAACTTCAAGATATGGCTCACGACTACCAACTCGTAAAAGGGACCGCTTAACTAATTCTCCTTCGCCTATGTTCACGGACCCATACGATAGTTGCCCACCTATGCTACCCAACATCGCCGCCCAATATCAAGCTCCCTTTGCAATTTTTGAAGATTGGGAGGGAGAGAGGTATTCCCAATTCTCATCTCTAGAAACTATAGGATATTTTACGATAGATTGGGATGATATGCAGATCTTGGGTGTTGATGAAGAATTGAGAACTTCTTTGAAACATTTTGGTTGGGAGTACTTTGCTGATAATGAGGTAAATGCGTATGAGAGATTATCTTGTGAATTCTATTGCACGTATAAGGTCACTACTGATCATAGCTACTTCACGGCATGATTGTCTGACACTACATTTAAAGTGCATGTTGGAAACTTCAAACAACATTTTGGACTACGTAAAAGGGGTGGTAGTGTTTTGGATTTTAAGCCGGGTGAACTTGCTCATCAAGAATGGCTTATGATTTCAGGTTTTGATAGATATGAGAGTGGGTTAGCACTTAGTCAACTCATTAAGGAACCACATATTGCAATCCTACATCGTTTTATGAGTTTGACATTTAGTGGTCAACGCGAGGAGAGTAAAGTTTATTGTCATCAATTGTATGCTATCCATTGCTTGCGTTATAACATTTTGTTCAATACTTGGGACATGATTTTGGATGTTTTTAACCACACTGTGACTGAGAAATGTGCGCGGTTATACCTTGGTCATATTATTGCTGGTCTTGCACAAGATTTCTTTCCTAGGAAATTTGCAGCATTTAAAGGGAGTCCTCATGTACCCCCGATCAAGATCAACATCCATAAGCTCAACCTCAGCAAGTTAATCGAGAAGACCAAACACAACGGGCATGAGGTCATGACATACAAGGAATGGGCTAAATGCCCATTGGTCCAGCACTACCTCAAGGAACCAATCCCATCACCAGGGCCTTCCGAGCCTCAAGCACTGGTGGATGATTTTTTGACACAAATGCAGGCTATGCATTTACGGGTTCAACACTTAGAGGAGGTAGCCGATACCAATGTGGCCAACTGGGAGAGAATATTTGAGTACAATGATCGAATGGAGGCGGCGCAAATAGAACGATATGCTCAACAACGTGGTCACGAAGAATGGATGCAAGCATGGGCTGCGAGCTTCGGTAGGAACTTCCTACCACCTCCGAATTGACCAGGGAGCACTTCGTTTCCTTTTTCTTTTATTTTTTGTTTTTCATTTGTCTATGTTCTTGTGTTCTTGTGTTTATTTTGTTTCGTTGATTTGGTGTGTAATATTTATGTTTTATATGTTTGTTTATTTCCTTTGTTTCGATATGAAATATATGTGTGCTTTTGTTTGTATTTTGGTATGCATGTTTTGAGATTAGTTTATCCATATCTTTAGGTGCTTATTAGTATCTTGTGTGTCACTTTGAGGACAAAGTGTCTTCTAAGTGTGGGGGAGGGTTCCATTGTAGAATCCATTGTGTTTAGGTCCTTGTTTAGATTGTGTGTGCAAATAAAAGTTTTGGCAAAAAATTTTCAAAATTTGACCCCCCTCAAACATTTTTAAGCTTGTTTTAGAAGATTGTCACGTTCTTAGTTAGGAATTTAGCTAGAGCTCAATGATTAGAAATTGGTAGATTTCTCAAACTCGGTTGTTTAGGTTAATGGTCTAGCTATGTAGATTAGACTAGAGGGTTCATGTGTGAACCTTGTGAGGAAAATTGAGCCGAAGGAGGAGACACCAGTCTTCATTTATTCATGAGGGGCATTCTTGAGTCTGGGTGATTGAGGTATCCTGCTAGTACTTGTTATCGTCTCGGTTGTGTAAGAGAAAAGTGTAGGGGCAGACTTTTTCCTTGATATTAAGCCTTGTACTTCTTAGACAAAATCCCTTATTTTGACCATTTAAGCTTAATTTTTTGTTGATTATCCTAGCCTAACCAAACTTAGCCTTCATTTCATCATTTCCCTTACCTTTGACTATCGAATTCTTGGACATGTTAAGGATGATGTAAATCGGGTATAGTTGGTAGGTTGGTGTGAATATGGTTTGAATTTTTGGGACTTTGGTTATTAGAGTGGCTAAAACTGTGAAGCCTAGTGTTATGTGTTCTCATTTGTACTTTTGTGTATATAAATGTATTATAAAAAAATGCAAAAGAAAAAAGGGAAAAAGAAAAAAAGAAAAAAAGTGAAAAGCAAGAGAAAAGGAAAAAAGGGTGATTTAAATTTGGCAAGTGTAGTGCTTCGTAGTAATTAGCATTTGGGTGAAATTAGGGAATTTGAGGGAATTGTGCTTGGTGAGAATGTTTAGAATAGACGAGTGACTAGTTTGTGTAAAGCATGTCCTCGAATTTGGTAGTTGAGCTACTATATGATACCATCTCCCATATACCTTTGCCCAGTTACTACCCTTTTGCTATATTTATCCCCCGATCATTAGCAATTATGCGACCTTGAGATGCAACTTAGTAGGACAAAAGATGCTTTGAAATATACCGGCCAATTATGTGAGAGATAGATAGTTGACCACTTACAAATTGAGTGAGAAACTTTCCGAATCCTTGTGAGTTTAACCCTCTAGTGTCTTTTACATAGTTTTAATACTTTTCTAAACAATTGAGTAGGAGACGTTTATTATTTCTAATCTTGACGTTTTAGTTAATGAACTAGCTTGGAGTGGGGTGATCTTGTAATTTGAGCTTGGATATTTTGAGGGGGAGTTAAGTGGAGAATTTGACATGCCAAGTCTTTTGTTTGCTTGATTGTTTTCTTGTCTCTGTTGTGTTTTGTGTTTTGAGTCTTTTGTTTTTGCTTGAGCATTGCTTGAGGACAAGCAATGATTCAAGTGTGGGGGTGTGATGAGTGTGAAAACACTCATCTTTTATGTGTATTTTTAGAGTCTTTTTGCCTTTGTTTCTTTTGATAGTGTTGGAAATGTATGGTATTATTGTGAATATCGTGTATTGTCTACTTTCGTGATGTCTTTTAAATTTTATTGTATTTTCCTTGGTTCCGTAGGTTTTGGAGTTCTAAATGGAGGTTTTGGATGCACCATGCTTCATCGAATGCAATCGGGCTTGCCGGGAAGGAAGGACAAACAACTATGGGCCGTGGGTTTTTATGGGGATTGATCTCTGGTGACTAAAACGGCGATAAATTTTGCATACGGTGTCCAATAGAGGCAAGTGAGGTGGCGTTGGAAAGAAGACATCCATTGCTACAACTTCTTTAAGGATCTTCATCTATTTCGGAGCCTATAAGGGTCAAAAACAGTGTTCAAAGTTGGAGTCCGAATCTGACGATTTTTCACCCGAGTGGGCTGAATTTGGAGGCAAAATTTGGGCCCAAGATGCGTTCCTTGGTCCAAATTCCGTGGCTGCTACTTGAGAAAGAAGGAAGAGAATTGAGAAGACTAGAGACAAGTTAGATATTTGCATGGAGTTAATTAGGTTAAACTCAACTTTAACTTTCAATTCCACTCACTTTCATTTGTAAGAGAAGAACTTTAAGAATTGCTTGAGAGCTTTGAAGAAGGAAAAACTTGAAGAACACTTTATGAGCTTTCTCTCCTCTTAACTCTTTCTTTATTTACATGCTTGTTTTACTTATGTTAAATAAAATGTTTAGTTTGTTAATAGCTATATGTGAGTAGTTATTTTGTGGATTGGTGCTTATATGATTTCTAAGTAGCTAATGATCTAGAGGGGGAGATTTAATGCTTATTATTGTGTTCTAATCAATAATCGTAATGCTTAGTTTTGCTTGATCACCATAACCATGATGATGTTTGATTTAAATGTCCGAGAGGAATTGCGATTGAATGATTGATTGATTAGATGATTAATGATCTTTTGATAAGAGATCTCATGAGAAATTAGTTATCCAAAGGGTTATGCATATAATTGGTAATTGATATGATAAAATGAGTTTTTAAAGGCGAGAGCACATCTAATTCATTAAAATCGTGTTAAGAGTCAATTTAGACAATTTATTGCGAGAGCATGAATATGTTGCCTTAGAAACACTCAGATCACAATTGAACTTTGTAACCCCTTATATCATTATGTTATTTGGATTGTTATAAGTACCAAGCCCACTTTGCTTAATTTGTTAGAATCGTTACAATTCGTAATCGTGACATGTGCCTTTGATTGAAGTGATTAAACCGTGACATGTGCTTTTGATTGAAGTGTATATTGTGTTTTGGAAATGGATTGTGTCTCTTGTAGTTAGGTGTCAATTAGTTATACTTAGAGTTAAGAATCATCATCATCACCAATATCCAAACCATAGTCCTAAACTAGTAGTCAAGTCGAGTTAGCGGCCTATAACCAAGTCCTTGTGGGACGACATTCTCGTACTTATCTTTATTGCAAGGAAGGAGACACGCAGAAGACCTTCTCGTCAACCATTTTACAGCGTTTTAAAAAACAACCACCGGTCAGACTGGATTTTTTCTTCTATTTTTTAAGAATTTTTTTGAAATATATATAGATATATAGGTAAATAATTTAATAATTTTAAAAATAAAAATATAAAATTTCCGATCAAACCATCTGATCTGACCAAATTTTCTGAACAAAATCTTCTGGTCAGACTGAAAATTATCCGAGCTGACCAGACTTGTTTCATAATGGAGCATGCTATGTGAATTCCTTGTAGATGTCTGTTGGCATTTTCTCCAGCTCGTCCATGGAAAGTAGGTAGTCAGTGAATCAAACTCGACTTTAGCTCAAATGGAGGAATATTATCAAGAAGCACAATGCATAATGGTTGCTGATTAACCTCATTATCAGCCATTGAGTTCATGGTAAGTTGTTATGCTGCCATGCTGAGACTATCTTCAGGAATGCTTTCAGTATTAGATGAAGAAGCAGAGTAGTCTCTCTCGCTATCAGAATCACCAGAAGTAGTAGCTTGTCTTTTGGCCTTCCGGTTTGCCTTTAATCTTCTCGATCTCCTGGTCAAGAGGTAAAGTTCCTAAACCTGAAGAACGAGTTAACATAAAAAAATTAGATTAATCAAATAAATCAAAACCTCCCTGGCAACGGCGCCAAATTTTGATGAGCGTGTCGAGGCCCCTTAAAATAAACTGATACTCACGGCTCACTAATTTATAGCAAGTAGTGAAAATACCGAGTCAGATCCAAGGAGGTACGAATATTCAAGAAACCTAACTATAAAAACAAGAAACTAAAAAGAGGGATTTAATAAGAATGACGGCAAAATCAAATTAACAAGAACGAAGAGAATTGTACGAGTAGATATCATGAGAGAAAATGGTAGATTCGAGATTGGAGTACCACGACAGGTTGGTTGATCACTGGATCACAAAAGATAATCTAACTCACGTAGCAAATAGGTGTAAATCTCCAGCAACCGCAAAGAGACCACTAACATCCTTTAATCAACTAGTCACGCAACCGCCTAACTAATTGTTTATCACCTAACAGATAGAATATCAACCGATTGCTAATCTAGAAGGTAATAGCATTAAGAATAGATGTTCCTACTCCTAGCGATTATACTCAAAACCTTGGTATGTACAAACTAGCCTTATTTATTCCTAGTTAATTAGTTTGGTAACAACCGTTCCTCGCAAAATTAACCTTGCTCCTAGTTCAATTCCTAACAGCGATCGCTAATCAAGAATCGATGGCAAATCAGTTTTAAAATAGACTCACAACCGCAAATCATTCAAGAATAAGAATAAGCACAAGGAAATAAATAAATGCTACTAAATTAAATTGAATAACCAAGATCCTCACAACCAAAATCTGGGTCTCCTCCTTCGAATCAACCTAGAGGATTAGTTGCTCATGGTTCTAGTAAATAAAAATAGGGTTCTATTCTCCGGAATGCAAAAGTTACCTCTAAACTAGATCTAGAGTATTTTTATAATTCTTAATAACTCAGAAAACCTACGAGGGTCGTCCTCCATGTAATTTACAATATTGCCCCTGAATTTCCCTTATTGGTGGTAACTCATTGGGGAAGACATCTTTATAATCCTGCAAAAGAGAAATGACTATACTTGGCAAGTCTTGCTCAAGTTCGTTAGTGATCAAAAGTGTCTCCCTATACCGAAGTAAGATCATAGACTTTCTTTCATAATAAGCTTGTTCGATCTCACTTGCTCTCACATAATAATTTCTTTTCCACTCATCTTTTCTCTCTTTGGCCGAAACTATTTCTGTTTTTGCGGCTTCTTTTGATCTCTCAATTTCAACCTCTCTTTTGGCCATCTTAACATTCTGTTTTTCGGCTTCTTCTCTCCTCTCCACTCGTTTCTTTTGCTTACTTTTCTTTCTCTCATCACTTTCTTTTTGCAACTTTATTTGATCTTCACAAATTTGTGATGGTGTTAAAGGTGCTAAAGTGAATACACGCTTCTTGTGAGTGAAAGAGTACTTGTTGGTATGGCCATCATGCTTCGCCCTTCTATCAAATTGCCACGGCCTTCCTAACAGTAGGTGACTAGCTTACATTGGAACAATATTGCATAACACCTCGTCTTTATACTTGCCAATATGAAACACCACTAGTACTTGCTTGTCCACCCTAACTTCTCCACTATCATTCAGCCATTACAGCTTGTAGGGTTTAGGGTGCTTGGTTATGATCAATCCCAACTTCTCAACCATTATAGTGCTTGCTACATTAGTACAACTACCTCCATCAATGATCACAGTACAAACTTTATCCTTGATGTAACACCTTGTATGAAAGATGTTCTCCCTTTGTGCCATATCATCATCTTCTTTAGCTTGTACATCCAAGGATCTTCTTGCCATGAGAGTGGGACCTTCATTAACTTAAAATTCTTCTTCGGAAACATCCTTCAACGATGGCATGCTATCATGATCCGAATCTTCTCCTTTAGTCACGATCTCTTCGCTCTCCATAATCACCATGACTTGCTTGTTAGGACATTGGCTTGAGATGTGCCCGCGTCTTTGACACTTGAAACACTTAATATCATAGTTTCTTGCTTGAGGGGTCTCCACTTTCTTTTGAGAATCAGCATGAGAACTTTTGATCTTATGCTCTACTTTGGTTGCTTGTGGCTTATCAAATTTCTTTGAGTAGCTTGGCTTCTAAGTAGAATTGGATGTAGCTTTAGCTTCTCTTCCCCTCTTGAGTTGCCTTTTAATCTTTAATGCCATATGTACCATGTCCTTCAACTCCACATAGTGGTGCAACTCAACCTTGTCTTGAATTTCAGAATTGAGTCCATTCAAGAACCTTGCCATGGTAACTTCTCTATCTTCTTCTATATCAGCTCTTATCATGGCCACCTCCATCTGTTTGAAATATTCCTCCACACTCAAGCTTCCTTGTCTCAATCCTTGTAACTTCTTGTACAGCCCTCTATAATAGTAATTTGGAACGAACCTCTTCCTCATCACTACCTTAATATCCTCCCAAGTAGTTATAGGGCGTTCTCCATTCATTTTCTTGCTTGTCATAAGTTGATCCCACCAAGTTATAGTATAATCAGTAAACTCAGTGATGGCAAGTTTTACCTTCTTTGCTTCTGAGCTATTATGGCAATCAAACACAAACTCAATCTTCTTCTCCCACTCTAAGTATGCCTCCGGATCAGAATGTCTAGCAAAGGAAGGTATCTTGAGTTTGATACTACCTAAATTGTCATCCTCCCTTCTCCTTGCTTCCCTAGGTTAATGTTCTATTCTTGGCCTCTTAAAGTTCTTTGTGGACCTCGCATCTTCTCCATAGTCAGAATCTTCTCCACTTGAACCTCCTATAGGTGCCCTCTCCCTTTGTGCATGAATTTCACCACGTACAGGTTGTATACTACGAGAATTCTCCAATGCATCTATACGTGATTGCATGGGCTCGAGTTCTTCTCGCATCATGTTCCTCAAATTTCCTGTCATGGCATCCATTAACACCTTAAGATCTATGCCAAGCTGATTATTGTGCCTTTCCCCTTCGTTTGGTTGAGACATGTCACTGCAAGAAAAGATTTGGTTAGTTAAACAATATGGCCTTACAATTCTCTCCCTTACGTGTTTACTCTCAAGATGAGTTCAATCAAGTCCACTCGTGTTTAACTCAATGTGTTCGGCTTTTCTCTCTAATGAACTCACAAACTCTTGCCTTTTTCCTCTCTAGATAACTCTTGCAAGTTCTTATGAAAGCTAGTTGAGTCTTGTTCAAACTATGCCTTTCACAAACCAAACAAATTCGTGACTCTTTGCTTGGTTACTTGTGTTGCACGAAATTCTTCTTTAGTTATGCATGGAACAGGTTGCTTGCTTCTTCTTTAGTCTTGCATTCCTCCTTTTCCTCTTTAGGTCCGCTTTTCCTTTTTCTTGCAACTTCTGCTTTGGTTCCACGCGGATGCTTCTTCTTTATTTTGCGTGTGCCTTTCCTCTTTAGTTCTCCTTCCGGTTTAGTTGCACCCTTTAGGCTGCATTTTTTTCTCCCAGATTAGTGATGCGCACGTTCCTCTTTTATTTTCTTGCAATTGCCTAATTAGTCTTACAAACTAACTTGGCCTTGTACTTCCAAAATAGGTTTGCCTTCCTCTTTTCTCTTCTTTCTTTCTTTCTCTTTTGTTTCCTGTTTTGATTCTCTCCTCTTTTTTTGTTTCCTTTTCTATTTTTTTCTTTTTTTTTCTTGTCTTGAATGAAGATAACACGGACTAAACACAATCTAGACACCAAAACACGAAATTAAACACAACACTAAAACACTCAACGCAAACCAACAACTAGATGCAACAAGACACAAACTAATAACTAAATCAGCCGATTGATAAGCAACAAGCTGAGTACAAAACACACGAAATATTAAAGATAAAGTGGTCTAAACAACAAGCCATAGCTCAGATACCAATTGATGTGATCTCGGCAGGAGAAACATAATTTGCACGGATCTATTATTGTCTAGAATGGATGAGACTTCGAACCCACGAACTAGATCAGCAAGAACCTTGGCAAAAGAGCCTCAACCCATGCCACGAACAATCTGAGAACTTCAAGCCACGTCGAATCACGCCACAAACGAGGATGGCAAACTCGTTTGATAAGTGAAAGATTCGTTCAACCTAAACGTCGTACTAGCTTAGACAAGAACAAGCTCAGTTAAACTCACAAAGTTAAGAGACTTACTTTTATTCAATTTAGATGTAATGTGTTTAAAATAACGAACCAAGCCTTTATTTATAGGCTTTTAAGTTCCTAAACAACTAAACTCCTAAATAGGCTAAGCAACTCGCCTAAACAAGCTCTCCTAATCTGGCTGAATGGAAAATCCTAAACAAGGGAAATTCTGACCTTTTTATTCAACTAAATAAGAATGAAATAAAATTAACTAAATAGCTAGGAGCTTGTTTGAAGATCACATCCCATTCAGATTGTGCATGGACTATATAGGACAAACTTGCATGCTTCAAGTTGGCAAATCTGACGTAGCTTCCAAATTAGCTTCAATCACGTGCATGGGCTTTGCATAGGCCTCATGCACGTCCTTGGACTTATATTCACGTGCTTGGACTTCTTGAATTAATCCACTAAGTTCAGCTTGAAGCCTCCTCACTCTTGCACGTATCATTGGTCCAATTGGCACTTGCACTTGATGAGAGTCTTGTTGCACTGGTAGCTTGGACGTAGGCATGCTCACATCACTCCAAAAAAAATCAAATCTTTAGGCTCCAAATAACTTAAAGATCCAATCGTAATTAGAACTAGCAACCTAGTAGAAGAAGAAGATCTAAGTGGTTCTTCAAAAGCTAAACCACGCTAACCAGAATCAAGAAATTATAGGTAGAAACTAAAAGTTATAAACTTGATGGAAGGGGAAGAAGAGAAAGTTCCATGCTTAATCCAATGTGTTGGGAATTGAAATGGATTTTTTTCGGGGATGGGGGAGTATGATGTGGCAGCAAAGTCGTGGCTGCTTCTGCCACGTGAATCTGGTCATCTAGGCCAAGATCCATCAAAACGACAAAAAGATATATTCGGCACATTTACATCAGTTTCCTGCACTTTCCCTCTTCATATTTTTTAAAGTTTATTTAAATATTATGTGATTTTACAAATTTTTATTTGGAACTTTGTGATTTTAAAATAGACCAACAAGTTCAACTTATTCTCATTATTATCAATTGAGTTTCCTGTTTGATTCAATATGTTTTGTCAAAAATTTTGCATTTAGGAGCTAATGCGGATTGTCAGGCAAAATATCTTATCTAAACGTATTATCTAATGTGGACTTGTGGTCATTGGTAAATTTTTTTTCTAGTATCAAATTTTTCAATAAATTTTCAAAAATCCTATTGTCAGCCTAAAAACAATAATGGACAAATTACCCTCAGGTCCCTGATCTTTACCGAAATCTCCTATTGGGTCCTTCCTGTTACATAAATGATTAATTCGTCCCTGTTTTATTCAAAAATGTTTATCTCGGGTCCCCACCGACAAATTAGACTTTTTTTAATTTTTTATCATGTAAAATGACTATTTTACCCTTCACAAAATGACAAAAATATGATGAAATTTGTTGTTATGTGAAGGGTAAAATAGTCATTTTATATGACAAAAATTTTTAAAAAAAGTCCGATTTGGTTGGTCGGGACCCGAGACAAACATTTTTGAATAAAAGAGGGACTTAATACTCATTTATGACAAAGGAAGGACCCAATAGGAGAATAATGTAAAGACCAGGGACCTGAGGGTAATTTACCCAAAAAAAATTTATCCCCTTCCTCGGATTGCATCATTATCATCGCCAGCCAAAAGTAGTGTGTTTATTATCATCACCGCTTTTATCGTGATTTTTTTTCCCTCAATTCTCTCCTCTCTTCCAACTTTTCTATTAAAGGCTGTTTGGTCTATTTGGGCCTATGGGCTTCCGAAGAAGGATTATTTTGGGCCTCGTTATGGGCCTCTGTGCTATAAAAGAAGTTCGATAATATACTAATAATTGATTCAAGTATTTCGCGATAAAATCTGACCATATATAATCGTTGTTGTCATTGCCCTTTATTCGCCTGAGATTTGCATTTCGACTATAAAAAAGTAACAATATATGCAGGAGTCTGACACCAAATCCTAACGGATGATGCCAATATGAAAAAGACTGCCATTCCAAAATTGTGGGCACGTCAGGAGTGCCATGAAGGATGCAGATGCCAACATGCCAAATTGCTTGTTTCCATAAAAAAAATCTGGACACCAATCTTTCTGCTGTGCTTATGATTTAGTTTGTTCTCCAACTGGTCCCAAAACTTCCGCGGGCTTTGGTTTGATACACTTGGATTGAGTTTTGAGTGTTTATGTTGAATTTTTATGGTGAAAGTATGTCAAAAAAAAATTTGGTTCGATCGCTAGTTCAATTATTAATATCGATAATACCGAATTCCAAGCAAAAACCGACATAACCTCCAGAACCGTATTGAAAACTACGATTAAACAAAACCTACACTCCCCATATGTAAATAATATGTTGAAACAAAAACATGAAAAATATTTCCGCAATTGAAAAACTCATAAAAAGTTGATTTGTGGATAACGCTCCCTATGGTGGTAGTTCAAAACCGTCATAAATACTCTTATGTAACAAACAATAAATCTTCTAAATAGCCACAACTAGTTAGTTCCTCAAGTCCTTTGAAGAGTTTACTCCTTTACGCTTATACCTCAAGACTGTTTATTTCACGTTTAGGTAGGTGGTAGCCAGCTGCAGGTACCCCTTCAGCCAAATTCAGGACTTGCCATATTGCCAATAGTTTTCCCTAAAAAAAATATTGCCAATAGTTAGTTGTGAGGTGAGACCAAAGTTGTGGTTTTTTTACTAAAAAAAAAGTTTTGTTGTTTCGAGACTTTTGACGGTTTGGTCGGTCTAGTGCACGATCCCCGCTCTTGCTTGTTTGACTAATTCGCAAAGAAAACGTGGCAAGGCTCAGGCCTTAGCCCACCAACGAAATTCAGTTTTCAATTAGCCCCAACTCGATCAGCGTTAAGAGATGCCCTGGGCCAGCTTCATGACAAATTCTTCGACGAATACATAGCAGTTAAACAGAAGAAGAATGGAGCCTGAATTTGCTTCCCCTCTCCCCCCTCTCAAGTGACCCAAACCGCCTCCCCACCAGAACCACCAGATAAGATGCTGTCCCCCGCCGTTGTGTCTCCCTCAACGCCCTCCCCAGCCCAAGGTGGGTCCGGTGCCCTGGGGTCGCAGCGCCTAAACCCCCTTGACTCCCCACTGCTGTCGCAAGAAAGCCAAGAGTTTCCCTCTCTCGTTCCACTATCTCCAGGAATGGAGACCCACGCTCCCAAGCCTGCACCCCCCGGTACGTCGAATCATCCTTCCCACCCCTCCAACTTCCCAAAGAAATTGTACAGTGCATCTGTCCAGGGTCCGGTCGAACCCCAGATTCCGATGCCTAAGGAGGATGTGGAAGATTGGTTAGGTATGGGGTTGGCCCAAATCGACTTCACCACGAACCCCGCACGACCGACCATTGTTCTGACAGAGGAGGCTCGGTCAAAGATTCATGCCCCATGACAGCACACAGTCATCATCAAAGTCTTGGGCAAGAGCGTAGGATATCGCATATTACTCACTAGACTCACTCACTTGTGGAACCCATCCACTCCGATTCGCCTAGTCGACCTACCACATGGCTATTACCTAGCATGCCTCTCCTCGGATGCGGAAGTGGCCTGGACTATGTCGGGAGGCCCTTGGTTAATACAAGATCATTATATTTTGGTAAGGCATTGGGAATGTACTTTCTGACCGAGCGTGGACCGTGTTACCTCGGCTTGGGTCTGGATTCGGCTCCTAGACCTTCCGTGGCAATACTACCATTCGAGTATGCTTTGGTGTGTAGCGGCATCGGTGGGCAAACCAATCAAGCTCGATCCGAATACAGAGAACAAAATTCGGGGGCAGTTTGCGAGAGTGTGTGTGGAACTAGACCTCACCCAACCTTTGAGAGGAGAGGTTATGGTGGATTGATATGTTCAGAAGGTGGAGTATGAGAGCTTACATTCGATTTGTTTTCACTGTGGACTCTATGGTCATGGGAAGGAGGTTTGTTCCCACGCGCCACCGGATTTCACTCCGAAGAGAAGCAATCTGATGGAAGGGGGCGGCTCCGGAGTGCAACAGGGCAACCCTAGCGCAGTCCCCAAGGCTCAATATGAGTCTGTTGGCCCCTGGATGGTTGCAACACGAAAAAGGAAGGGGATAAAGCTGCAGCAGGAAAGGAAGTCTATTTTTGCTGAGAATAGGTTTGGGAATTTGTCTAATATGGAGGACTCACGGGAAGAGAGAGAAGCCCACTTACCCCAGAAGGAGTCTAGGGTCATTTTCACGGCAACGGCTACTTCTGACCGTAAGGGACCCACGAGAACCAACCGGCCCAAACAAGTAACTTCGAGTAACATTGCCAGCAAGCCCATTCAGCCTTCTAATGGGCCATTGTCGGCCCATAAGCAGGCCAGGAATGATGATAATACCCTCAATGTAAAGTTTAAGGAAGCCTTTGCTCAGGTACAACAAAAGGAAAATAGGGATCCGAATGCTTCAACAAGTATCACCGCACAGGCCCACCCACTCCCACTCGAGCCACGCAACCTCCAAGCCATGATAAACACCTCTGGGGTGGCCGGTCCACACACTGGGCGGGAAGGGGACGGTAATGCCCATTATTCAGACCCACCGTACAGAGAGTGCCCGACGAATGTAGCGATGGATATCCAAGGAAAGTGGAAAGATGGAAGGAATGTGGTGAAAAGAAAAAAAAGGAGCATACAATGAAAAGTGGGTGGCTTGTCCTAAGTAAATGCCTCTAGGACATGGGTACAATGGGTTGAGTGTTTAGTCATTATAGGGTGAGATGTTTAGTATAGCCGAGAGTAGATTCTTGTGTAATCCTTGGATTGGGTGGTTTAGCCATTGCCCATAGAATTATCCTCCCCTTACCCTAAGCCACATTACAACCCTATGCAAAGTCCCTCTTGATTACGAGCCCTGCGTTGCTTGAGAGAGTGTCAAGTGCGAAGTATAATATTTTTTTGAACCTGAGCATGCTTGCGAGTGATAGGTAGTTGACTACCCAATATAAGTGAGAATAAATTGATCCTACCCACTGAGTGTCAGTTCTCGTGTATGGTCCGCTTAGTGCGAAAGTTAGGTTAAACATTTGAGGGTGTTGGGTTTACATGAATTTTGCTTTGACAATTAAGTGAGATGAATGACGAGCGAGAGGATGATGCATGTCGCGATTTGTTTCTAATAAGGAGGAGCCGTGAAAACGGTAGTTCTGATGCAACTTGCTTGGGGACAAGCAAGAACTTAAGTGTGGAGTTGTGATGTGCGTGTGAACGGACACACATCGACCTATGTTTTGTGCATATTTTGTGCATATTTTGTCCACGCTTTATTCTCATTTTATCGTATGTCGAGTATGTTTTTATGCATTTTGTGTTTATGTTGAGGAGCGAGAAATCTGTCGATATTTGGTGGTTTTGTAGGTGATTCCATGAAGATTGACAAAGTAGTGGGGCGTGGTGCGATGGCGGATAGAAAGGTCTGAAGAATTGGAGAGTCGAAAGTGACAGAAGGTGAACTGATGAGATCCAGCGAACCGCTGGAAAAGCCAGCGACCCGCTGGATGTGAGCAGATGACTTCCAGCGACCCGCTAGAAAAGCCAGCGACCCGCTAAATTGCCCGGAAAAACTCAGAAGACCTGTTTAGTCAAATTAGGACTTTTCTTTTAGGTCTTGTTTTTAGGCTAGCCTATATAAGGCTTTGAACTTTAGGTTAAGGGGACTCTTGAACGTTTTCACACAAGAGATCAACCCTAGTTACTTTTTGCTTTCAATTTGGAGAAGTGTGATCGGCGACTCAGATTAATCAATCAACGAGCTATTTTCATAACTTGTGGTCAGGTGTTGTCTTTTCATTCATCTACTTGATCATTAATTGCTTGGTTAATTCGTGTTGAGTGTTCGCGTGTTAAGAGTGACGAACTTAGTACGTAATATAGATCGCGTTCTCGTTCTTTTGTTTGTTAAGTTAGTTAATCGTTGTGCAAATTCAGGATTGACAACCCTAGTTTGTTCAGTGTTTCGTAGTAATTAATCATAATCCAATCATTCGAATTGAGTTGCTTAGATTAAAGTTGTGAATTCATAATCCAGTACTTAGAGAATTGATCAATTTATCCCTGTGGAGACGAACTTACTTATCATTCTATTACTTGATCGATCGTGTTCTCTTGCACGTATTTTTAACCCGATATTTATCGCATCAAGTTTTTGGCGCCGTTGCCGGGGACAGATTTAATCAATCTGTCTTTAATATTGGATACAGCTTTCACGATTTTGAGACTAAGCTTTTTGCACCCGTGTTGTTCCTAAATACGCCTGATCTTCTTCATTGAGTTTTGCAGTGAGTGACGGCGCAGGAAGTGTATGCCACACACCCGTTCTGACAATCAACCCCTTCTTGAATATGACCCCGAAGTTGAATGAACTCTTCGCTCGAGACTAAGGGATCAACACAAAGAAGAGATGGCAGATCAGAATCGGGTAATTAATGCTCCCGCAAACAACAACAGGAGAAGGCAGACGCACCCTAGGCTGGCCGACCTTCGACCCAGTATCGAATACCCAGCTGTGGAGGCTAATAACTTTGAGATCAAATCCGGCCTTATTAATCAGGTTCGTAAAGATCAGTTTGGGGGAAATCCTTCAGAAAACCCTGCAAAGCACATCCAAACCTTTGAAGATCATTGCTCGACAGTCAAATACAATGGAGTCTCAGCAGATGCACTCAAGTTGCGACTATTCAAGCACAGTTTAAAGGATGATGCTAGAGAATGGGTCGACGGATTCCCTGCAGGCACTTTTACCACATGGGACGAGCTTGCAGACAAATTCCTAGAGAAATACTACCCACCAGGCAAGACCACTCAGCTACGTAACAAAATTTCGCAGTTCAAGCAACAGGGTGGCGAGTCTCTACATGAAGCATGGCGTCGCTACAAGAAGCTGCTACGTGACTGTCCACACCACCAGATTCCAGAATGGATGCTCATCCAAACTTTTTACAACGGATGTGAATCACAAGTTCGAACCAGCTTAGACGCAGCAGCTGGAGGTGATTTGATGGAAAAAGAAGAAACTGAAGGGTTCCGCATAATTGAAGCCATGGCCACCAACAATCACGAGTGGGGAGATAGGGTGGAAAGAAAGAAAGTGGCCAGCGTACAGGACAACAGTGAGATCACTGCGCTCAAGGCACAGGTGGCAACTCTCACACAATTAATCCAAGGCTCATATGCACCAACTCCCACACCTGCTCAGGTTTGCGAGATCTGTACTGGACCTCATGTTACTGATAATTGTTCTTTGCTAGCTGAATCTGTGAATTATGTGGGTAATAATAATAATAAGAACAATGATCCGTATTCTGCCACGTATAACCCGGGTTGGAGAAACCACCCCAACTTTTCGTGGAGAAATAATGCAGGTCAACAGGTACCTCAGCAACCCAACACCCCTATGGCTGCTAACAGTGCTCAAGGCCCTCAGCCACAACAACCTCAGAATTACCACCAAAAGTGGCAAAAACAGCCACCACCTCAACCAGATCGGAGGAATGAAGATGAGTTGAGGAAGTAAGTTCTCAGTCATGAAGCCACGATCAGAAATCTGGAGATTCAGATAGGTCAGCTTGCACTTCAATTGAACGCAAGGCAACCGGGAACACTTCCAAGCAACACAGAAACCCCTCCTACACAGCAAGAACACTGTAAGGCAATCACAACCAGAAGTGGGCTAGATTTGGGGAAGAACATTGCAAGCCCAACATTGAAACCATCTGGAAAACTAGTGAGTGAGGAGGAAGAAGAACTTCGGGTGAATCCTACAGTAGTTGAGAAAGACAAGTCTACCAAAGAAATTGTCAAGCCAGTACAAGAGAGAAGATATCCTCCGCCACCTTTCCCTCAAAGAGTTAACAAACAAGCTTCTCATCCTAGCTATCAGAAGTTTCTGGAGTTATTCAAGAATCTTCATATCAACATTCCACTACTCGATGCATTTGAGCAGATGCCCACATATAGAAAGTGGATTAAAGAGTTCATTTCGAAGAAAAAGAGCATCGAGGACTTCGAGGTCATACCTTTGACTAGGGGATGCAGTGCAGTTCTAAGCCAGGATCTTCCTCAGAAGATGAAGGATCCTGGCAGTTTCACCATACCTTGCACCATTGGCGATCAGATTTTCAAGAAGGCACTTATTGATCTGGGATCTAGCATAAACCTCATGCCGTATTCTATATTCCAAAATCTTGGTTTTGGGGATATGAAGTCTACATCCATAGTTCTCCAGCTCGCAGATAGATCAGTAGCTAGGCCAAAGGGGATCATCGAAAATGTGCTTGTGAAGGTTGACACGTTAATCTTTCCGGTGGACTTCATCGTTATGGAAATGGAAGAAGACCGTGATGTGCTGCTCCTCTTAGGTCGACCGTTCCTTGCGACAGGAAAAACGAGTATTGATGTAGAAAAGGGAGAGCTGCGATTTAAGGTTTGCGACGATGAGGTCGTGTTCAACGTCTTCGACGCAGCTAGGTATCTGTCTGTCAATGATGACTATTATAGGATCGACGTGATAGACGAGATTGTGGGGAGTTTAGAGGCCACCACCGAAAGCAATTTGGAAGTAGTGCTGGAGTCTGAAGTGGAAGAAACTGATTCTGAAGTAATGGAGCAAGTAGCATGGGTACGTATAGCAGAATCACTAGAGCTGGACAGTACACCCAGAGTCAAGTTGCAAGCATCTATTCTCGCACCACCTGAATTGGAACTCAAGCCACTACCAGGACATCTGAAGTACGCCTATCTGTGTGAAGGTAACAAGCTTCCTGTAATTATTTCTGCATCATTGACGCATGAGCAGGAAGAACAGCTCATCAACGTGATTTCAAGGCACAAAGAAGTGTTGGGATGGACACTTGGTGATGTGAAAGGCATCAGCCCATCTCTTTGCCAACATAAAATCATTTTGGAGGAGGACTTCACACCATCGGTGGAGGCCCAGCGAAGGCTCAACCCGAAGTTGAAGGAGGTGGTTCGGAAGGAAGTAATCAAATGGCTTGATGCTGGCATAATCTACCCAATCTCAGATTCTAAGTGGGTAAGCCCTACTCAGTGCGTCCCCAAGAAAGGAGGTATTACAGTTGTTTCCGACAAAAACAATAAGCTTATCCCTACACAAGTAGTGGTGGGACATCGGGTCTGCATTGATTTTCGGAAGCTGAACAAAGCCACCCAAAAGGATCACTTCCCTCTACCATTTATTGACCAGATGCTGGATAGACTAGCAGGTCATGATTACTACTGCTTTCTGGATGGTTACTCATGTTATCTTCAAATCCCTATTGCACCTGAAGATCAAGAAAAGACTACCTTCACCTGCCCCTATGGTACCTTCGCTTTTTGCCGAATGCCGTTCGGACTCTGTAATGCACCTGCCACCTTTCAGCGGTGTATGATGGCAATCTTTTCTGACATGGTTGAGCGTCAAATCGAGATTTTTATGGATGATTTCTTGGTTTTTGGAGACTCATTTGAGAGATGCCTCCGACATTTAGGACAGGTTTTAGAACACTGCAAGGAGACTAATCTGGTGCTCAACTGGGAAAAATGTCACTTTATGGTTACTGAAGGAGTGGTCCTTGGCCACAAAATATCAAGTGACGGCCTAGAAGTTGATAGGGCCAAACTGGAAGTCATCGACAAGCTTCCCCCTCCACTATCTGTAAAAGGAGTGCGGAGTTTCCTAGGCCATGCTGGGTTTTACAGGCAGTTCATCAAGGACTTCTCAAAAATCACGAAGCCACTATGCAAATTGCTTGAAAAGGAGGTTCCCTTTATCTTCAATGAAGAATGCAAGTCAGCCTTTCAACATCTTAAGGAAGCGCTCGTCTCCGCACCGATCACTACAACACCCGATTAGGATCTTCCATTCGAGATCATGTGTGATGCAAGCGACTATGCGGTCGGCGCTGTACTCGGTCAGAGAAAGACCACAGGATTTCATGCAATTTACTATGCCAGCCGCACATTGGACACTGCTCAAGTCAATTATGCCACGACGGAAAAAGAATTTTTAGCAGTAATCTTCTCCCTTGATAAATTCCGCTCATACCTGCTCGGAAGCAAAGTGACAATATACACAGACCATGCAGCTATACGATACCTCTTCACTAAGAAGGATGCTAAGCCCAGGCTCATCAGATGGATCCTCCTTCTTCAAGAGTTCGACATCGAAATACGTGATCGGAAGGGAGCGGACAACCCAGTGGCTGATCATCTTTCGCGCCTTGAGAACCCATCGGTAACATCTTTCTCTCCTATTAATGAATCTTTTCCTGATGAACAATTATATGCGCTTGATGTCATATCTGTACCTTGGTATGCTGATTTTGTTAATTACCTTGTTAGCAACATCGTACCCCCTAACCTTTCTTCCGAACAGAAGAAAAGATTTTTACATGATGTCAGGTTTTATGTATGGGACGAACCATACCTGTTCAAACAAGGAAAAGATCAACTACTACGCCGGTGTGTACCTCAGGAAGAGCAAGAAGTCATCCTCCATCACTGCCACAACTCACCTTATGGAGGCCATTTTGCTGGCGAGCGCACTGCTGCCAAGGTTCTTCAAAGCGGTTTCTATTAGCCCTCTCTGTTCAAGGATGCCATGGAATTCGTGAAGAAATGTGACTGCTGCCAACGGACAGAAAACATATCCCGTCGTCATGAGATGCCCCAGCATGGAATCATGGAGGTGGAAATATTCGACGTATGGGGAATCGACTTCATGGGACCGTTCCCACCATCCGACTGAAACCTCTACATACTCCTCGCAGTGGACTACATTTCCAAATGGGTGGAAGCAGTGGCTCTCCCGACAAATGATGCAAAGGTAGTCACTAAATTCTTGCAGAAAAATATTTTTAGTCGTTTTGGGACTCCCAGGATTCTTATTAGCGACGGAGGAAAGCATTTTCGCAATAACTTGCTCGCCAATACACTGACAAAGTACGGAGTTATTCACAAGATTGCTACAGCCTATCATCCCCAAACTAGTGGTCAAGTCGAGGTGTCAAATCGCGAAATCAAGAGGATCTTGGAAGTCACGGTAAACCCATCGCAGAAGGACTGGTCCAGCAAGCTGGATGATGCACTATGGGCCTACAGGACAGCCTACAAGACCCCCATTGGAATGTCACCATACCAACTGGTTTATGAGAAGGCTTGTCATCTACCAGTCGAGCTTGAACACAAGGCATACTGGGCACTCCGCCGACTAAATCTAAACCTCGACAAAGTCGGAGAAAGACGCCTGCTGCAGCTCAAAAAACTCGAAGAATTTCGCCTAGGAGCATATGAGAACGCCAAGCTTTATAAGGAGAAGACCAAGAGGTGGCATGATAAAAAGATTCTGCACCGCGAGTTCTCAGCGGGCCAATAAGTACTTTTCTATAACTCTCGCCTTAAACTTTTCCCAGGAAAACTCAAATTGCGATGGACTGGACCCTACACCATTGTCGCCGTATCATCTCATGGCACCGTCCAAATCCGTAATGATGACACTAAGGAAGAGTTCAAGGTCAATGGACAACGATTGAAACCTCAGCGACCGTTTCGACACTCAAGAAGGCCGCATGGACCTTCACGATCCTGTGCCTCAGTAAGACCATACCACCGTCAAGCTAATGACGTTAACTTAGAACTACCTTTTTCGTTTTCTTTTCAATATTCGCAATATTTAGAGTCACTCGTCCGAGTTTCCCCGAGTTTGTGGGTTTATAAGGGAATATACATAGTGTCACCCTCGAAAAAAAAATGTGTTCATGTTTTTTTTATTTAGTTTTACAGGACTAACAGGTTGGGGAAGATACGAGGTCAGATTCGGGAAGAAAGAGCAATCCAGTGCAACCCAACGACCCGCTGGGATTTCCAGCGACCTGCTGGAAGTGTCCAGGGACAAATCCAGTGACCCGCTGGGATTTCCAGTGACCCGCTGGAAGTTGGCCGAACCAAATCCAGCGACCCACTGGGATTTCCAGCGACCCGCTGGAAGTTCGGGGTTTAAAACCCCCAAACCAACCCCTCATTTTCACTTTTCCTCTCCTCTAAATTCACTCTCCTCCCAATTTCCTCTCCTCCAAACTCCTCCAAACCAACCACAAACCTACACCCATCCAACCACACCATCCATCACAACCCACAGCGACCATCACAACACAGCATGCACCGTCGCCATCCCGACCACCATCCAATCCACACCATCCCGCCATCCTAACCTCCACGCATTCCTCCCTAATTTTGAGGTTTTTTTTTTCCTTTTACTCTTTCTTTCTTTTGCAGATCCCAGACTCACAGCTTCGAATCTCCATCCACCGTCGACTGGGCTTTGCTATGCTCGCCAAGATCTTTCCGGAACACCGACCACCACCATTGATCGCCGTTGACTTTTGTTGACTTTTTCTTCTGACCAAGTCCATGGCTCCAAAGCGAAGCAGGACATCGTCCCATCATCCCGGTGAGTCGAGCTCCGTTCCACCTCCGTCTGTCGACATAGCGTGAAGGTATGGCGCTCCTTTTCCTATCTTTAGTGAGGGTGAAGGTGAGCGGTTTACTAAATTTGCGGACTGTCGATTTGTTGAATACTTGACTATTGATTGGAGTGAGATGCATGCGCTCGGCATTGATATTGATTTGCGTCGTGCCCTGGATGATCTTGGGTGGAATTTCTTTGCCAACACGAGTGTTGATATTCACCCTGAAGTAGTTGTTGAGTTCTATAGTACGGTCACATTAGCTGCTAATGATGTGTGTTTCACTGCACGACTGTATGGTAGGCCAATCACTGTAGATGAACAGCTGCTTGTTGACATTCTTGAACTGCAAGCTGGGGGTGGGGCTTTTGATTTCAAAAACAATAGAGCTACACAAGTGGGGTGGAAGGACCTTACCGGTCTCCCCCACTATAAAACA
>SOPF01022804.1:0-12602 GCA_012979155.1 Hypericum perforatum
CAAGTTGCTTTCTCTGCACCCCTAGCCTTCCTTTTGTCCTTCTCCTTAGTGCTTGCCACCTCCAAAGTTAGACCAAAACAAGTGGGAAGTTTGGTGAGGCATTTGTTTATGTCCCCTGTCGAAGGCCAGCGTACGTTGGGTAGGCCAGCGTACGCTGGGGTTGCTTTCTGCCGTTCTTCTCCTCTTGTCCGAATGAAGGCCAGCGTACGCTGGCTAGGCCAGCGTACGTTGGGGTAGCAATCTGCCCCTTTTCTCTTTTGCCTTCAAACTTCCGATTTTTAGCTCGACTCATCGCCTATGTCCACCGATCCTTGTTTTAGCTCCCAAGATGCTCCGAATACCTACAAAACACACCAAAACAATAGGTAATCTTCTCCTTGACCAATTAATCAAAATAAAACAAAACATAGACAAGACTCAACTTAACACTTCCTAAAACGTGACAAAACGACATAAACTAAAGCTAAACGGATGCATGTTCTCACATGCATCAATATGTTTGTGAGGTTGATGATTGATAGAGTGTTATTTTCTTGATTTAAGGATTGGATTGTGGATTGATATTTGGAAAACCAAGGATCAAGGGATGTGAAGAGTAGCCCAGAACTCCTTTGATGCGATTTGCACGACTTGGTGTAAGGTGAGAGGGGTTATTATGTGATTTGATATAATGTGATATGAGTATATATTTGAATGGGTAAATTATCCTCAGGCCCCAAACTTTTGTACATTTTTATGGTAGGGCCCCTGTATAATTTGAATTAGATATAGGGCCCCTGTCTTTAAATGAAATACTGGTCTCGGGTCCCTCACTGATGTCATCAATTTTTTTTGTTTTTTTAACATTGAATTGACCAAAATATCCTTAAGCCAAAAATTAAAAAAAACTCCATCTTCAACCTTTAGAAAATAAGAACATCAAACCTAAGAACATCAAGAACATCAAACCCATGAACACCAAGAACATCAAATCCATGAACACCAAGAACATCAAACCCAGAAAATTAAAAAAACAAAGATCCGACAGTGACGTACAAACCTGAGTTGCAAATCCAAATTACAATTCGAGACTTGCTCAATCCTAATCCCCCCGTTTTCCTCCTTCCCATACCCAAAATCCACCCTGGAGACCCAATAAACAAAAGTGTTCACAAGTTTTGGATAGAAGAGAGGATGAAGCCGTTTGGGATACCGAGGGGATGTCCCCATCCCCCAAAACCCACCCGCCACCTCCTCTCGGGAAGCCTTTCCATCCACCACCATCTCCCTCCCCTCCTCCTTCTCATAAAGTATCCTCCTTTCAAAACTCATCCGATACCAAGGTAGTTATGGTGTCGTTCACGGAGTTCCCAGAGGACGTGCAGGTGAACATCCTCTCGTTCTTGATAGACTTCCCTAGTGGGGCCAGGGCTGCATCCCATTGAAGATCCTCTATGCCACCCTTCTCCGTTGGGACCGCCTCCTCAGCTTTTGGCACCAATGTGGTAGTGGGTCCCATACATAATCTCGATCCCCTTCCTCCCCCGCACTCCTCTTCTTCGAGTCGTTCCTCTGGATAGGGATCTCCTCCAAGGGTAGTCTGATGCCGGTAGAGTCGAGAGAGGGCTGGGTCGGGTTGTATTGATACCACGGGCAAAGGGGTAGGCTGGGTGATTTCGAGATAGCCATGGAGAAGTTTGAATTTGTCAGGAAACCTTATGCCCTAATTATTACTCTTTTGATTGGGGTTAGGGTTTGTTTGTTAGTTTGGCTAATATGAAGAAGGCGGTGAATTCTTGTTTGATTTGTTCCTGGGATTCTTGGGATTGAATGGGTTTTTGTGTTTTTTGGATTGTGTTCTTAGTGTTGTTTGAAGATGGAGTTTTTTATTTTTTTTATTTTTGGCTTAAGGATATTTTGGTCAATTCAATATTAAAAAAATAAAAAAAATTGATGATATCAACAAGGGACCCGAGACCAATATTTTATTTAAAGACAGGGGCCCTATATCTAATTCAAATTATCCAGGGGTCCTACTACAAAAACGTATAAAACTCAGGGGCCTGAGGGTAATTTACCCTATTTGAATCATTATCTATGTAACCGTATGTAATTTGGTATGTATGATATGTTGTGATGAGGATGTACGTTGGATCCGATGTCTATGTGACATTAGACGTATTCTTGATAATTCACCATTTGGTGTTTGTGTGTCCATTTATGATGTGTGACGTAACTATATGGAGATGGATTGATGTGTGAATGTGTTTGGATCCTTGATAAGCATCTTTTGATATTTCTTTGGATTATGTATGGAATTGGCAATTGTATGTTAGTTTGAAATGTGTGACATATGTCAGTGTCTATGTCTAGAGCGTATCTGAGCTTCTCTGAACTCTGTATGATTCGGCTATGACTAGTGAGTATTTGAGCTCCACCAAACTCTGCATGATTCGGGTATCTGAACTCCATCAAATTTTGTGTGATTTGGCTATGTTTAGTATGTATTTGAACTCCACCAAACTCTGCATGATTCGGGTATCTGAACTCTACCAAAGTCTGCATGATTCGGCTATGTTTGGTATGTATTTGAGCTCTACCGAACTCTGTGTGATTTGGGTATCTGAGCTCAACCGAAGTCTGTGTAATTCGGCTATATGTGGATATATCTGTGCTCAACTGATTGTGAGGAGCATATTTGTGCTCATTTGAATGATGTGGCACATTAGTGTATCTTTGTATGATAAGAATGTGAAGTGAATGTGATGTGATAGAATGTGATGCGAATGTTTATGATATGATCTTGGTGATTCGGCCATTTGCTTTCGCGATATTATATGTGACGTCTGGTATATGTTTGCATACGTGACCAACTAGTCTTGATCAGTATGAATGATTGTGATAAGTTTCGTTATAAGTCATGTGATATGAAAACCTAGGGTGAGGACAGTGTGGTTAGAGGAGTGTTCTGTCTGCAATACTGGAATTGGTCGGGATAGTTCTCAACTCATCTGACTAGTGTGTATGTATCTATCATCTTCACCTAAAGTTCTGTTACATGATCATGGATGATCTTACGTATGATGTGAAGGTGTTTGTGGGGTTAGTTAAATAAATGTCATTATAATATTTAACCACTAAGTATTTCAAAATACTTACCCCCTCCCTCCACAGGTGACGAAGTTTAGAGATTGAGTTATTTGAAGTCTCCAGAGGCATACTGCTCCTGTGTAATCTAGGTCACTCCATTGTACATCTTTGTAGAATTAAAATTATGACTATAAGTACATATGTGTGTATGCATAATTGAATTACGCTTTCGCAATATGTTAAGTGTATTTGTATGGGGCTGGTTGAGTTGTGGCTATTCTCATAATGTGAGCGTGACCCAGCGCTAATCAGCGGCCGGTTTTTGGATCGTGACAAAGTTGGTATCAGAGCTATGGGTTTTCAGAGCTTTTGATTTGTTAGAATCTTAAGATTGAATTTAAATTATGTGTTATGTATAACAGAGTATAGGATTTGTTCTGTCTTTTGTCTTCTTCCGCATATCGGTCTTTGTGTGCTTATTCTTAACTCCTATGTATAGGAAAATATAACTAGCACTCCTAATAATTCCGAGTTGGCAAGGGGGAATGGTGAGAACTCCCAAGTGCGAGGGGAGGAAGTTAGGTGTGAGAATGTGTCACTAGTTGGGGTCGCAACTGTGAGTGGCATTATGAGGGATGAGATTCCACTATATTTTTGATAATGTACTTGCACCTATGTTGGATGGGTAAGGTAGCAATAGTGTGGAACGTGTGATGAGAGTGATAGAGAAATTCATTGCTGTTCAGCAAATTTAGATAGAGTAGAATGTCGCTCAAGCTTTTAAGGATGACTCATTGGGAGAGTTTCTGAGATTGAAGCCACCCACCTTCTTAGGAATGAAGGATGATCCTCAAGTCTTCATCGATGAGATAGAGAAGAGGAAGAGAATCTTGAGATGCGATAGGGTGAGAATGGTAGAGTTGGCTTTATTCCAGCTGGTTGGTGAAGCTGGAGTTTGGTTTTAAAATAAGGGATCTTATGCTTGGACTTAAGAAGTCTTCAGCAAGGCATTGCTGGATCGGTTTCTACCAGAAAGTCTGAAAAATGCGCAAGCTTTTGAGTTTGAGCGGCTGGTAAAGACACCCGAAATGACCGTGGCTCAGTATGATGAGAGGTATAGCTATTTGTTGTGGTATGTGAAGCATTTAGTTCCTGATGAGGAAAAGAAAGTGAAGAGGTTTATTCGTGGTCTTGACGACTCAATGTTCAAGGTCATGATGCCTCGTGGCTTTAAAACATATATGGCTGCGGTGGATTGTGCTCGGACTTTGGAGATGCGAGACACTGATCGTCAAGCGACTTTGAGTCAGTCGAAATTTTAGAGGTCTGATAAGCAACTGCAGAGAAGTGTGAACCAAGGGTTTGGACCATAGGAGAGAGAGACTAGTAATTAGTCAATGTTATCGAGGGGTGGAGGACCCGTTGGTAGATTTGGTAGGGGAAACGACTTCCGTGGATAATGATTTAATCCAAATTGGTCCAATAACTATAGAAGGTGTCCAAGTTATGGTAAGCAACATCCGGGGGATATTTGCTGCATGAGTATGAGAGCTTGTTTCTGATATAACAGGAAGGGCCATCTAATGAAAGATTGCCCTACCAATGGTCAACCTAGACAAGTGGCAAATTTGATAGCCACTCAATTTGCACAAGTGAATCCTCGACCACCAGATCAGAGGGAAGCAGGTCCGAGGATTGTGGGACCTAGATCTGAGGGTGGAGGAAGCATGGTGCAACCTTGAGTATATGCTCTGATGAAGAGAGTTGAGTTTAAGTGACGTATGGATTGTATATGATGTAATTGACCTATTTCTGAATGGTAAATTATGACTGAACTTGACATGTATTTCGCTGAAGTCCAGTTAGCAAAACCAAATTGTTATGTATATTTATGAGCATGAGTGACTTGTTTATACCCTATATATGTACATGTGGGGTATTTGGTAACGAACCAAGTGTTTAAAGGATTCGAGCTATTTGGTTACTTCTGGATGATTTCGATGCTATATTGAGTATAGATTGGTTGACGTTGTACCATGCTACGGTGAATTATTTTGGAATGGTTGTGAAGTTTAAGCCCGAGGGTGATGGAATTTCTGTGATTGTTGGATAGGAATATGATCGGCTTAGTATTTCACCTTGAAGTATTTCTGTGATGTTTGTTCGGAAGAAGGTTGGAATTTTGAGACTATGCATTGATTATCGATAACTCAATAAGGTAACAATCCGCAACTAGTATCATATTCTAAGTATCGGTGAATTGTTTGATTAGTTGCATGATGTCAAGAGGTTTTCAAAGATTGACGTAAGGTCTGACTACCATCGGTTGAGAATTAGAAAAGAAGATGTGTGATCAAGACAATTTCTGGAACTCGATTTGATTTGCACATGGTTTGACTTACGAATAACTTTGATGCAAATGCTTAGAACTGGATTGGGATGAGATTAATGAGAAATAGAATGTGAATGTTGAATTTTTGTATGATATGGTTGAGAAGATCAAAGTGTTTCGGAAGAGACTAATGACATCTCTGAATAGACAAGAGTCGTATTCGGATAAGAGATGAATGACATTGAATTCAAAGTGTGTCAAGTGTGTTCCTTAAGGTATATGGAAGATATTATGAGATTTGGAAAGAGGGATGAACTAAGCTTAAGATATGCAGGATCATTTGAAATTTTGGAACGACAAGTTAGAAAGCTCCGAAATAGAAAGCTACTGTTGGTCAAGATTGTGTGGCTAGACACTCACTGAGCAAGGGTACTTGGTTAGTTTCTTAAGGAGGAGAGACTGTTATACCCTCATCTGTCTGTGTGACCAATAAGTTAGTTCGTTTGTTTGGTAAGTGAGTTAGTTATTTGTTTGATAAGTATGTCGGTCCTTCATTAAGCAAATTCGGGGATTAGATTTTATAAGGAGAGGAGACTCTTATGACCCTCGCAAAACTTTGCCTTGATTGTGACCGCTAGGTCTAACCTTTGGTTACTTTATTTCGGTCGGTTTTAGAACCATTTTGCTTAATCTGTCGACCTTTGGAAGAATAGGTGTAACTTTTTCGTATGAACTCCGATTTGGATGATTCCAAATCATGTAAGTCCGTAACACATTAGTCTATGATTTTTGTGAATTAAGTTTTGTGATTTGAGCTTTGTGTTTTTTAGTTTTGTGTGATTTACGGTTGGTTTAGGAATGGTTAGCTTAGTTCGTTAACTTTTGGTAGAAAAATCATAACTTTCTCAAACAAACTCCGAATTGAGCGATTCTAAAACGAATAGATCCGTAAGACCTAAATCTACAACTTTACTGATTTGAGTTTTGTGAAATTCGGATCGGAAACCCAGCATACGCTGCCCCCTCCATCCAGCGTCCGCTGGAGGGGTTGCAGAAATTATGTCCGCTGGCCCTCCAGCGTTCGCTGGGCTGCGCGCCATTTTCTTCAAAAATTCATAACTTCCTCATACGACCTCCGATTTGAGTGATTCCAATTCAAGGAGATTCCTAACATCTAGAACTATAACTTTGTTATTTTATTTTTGACATTTATGGATTTATATGATAGGATCATGGGAGAGTTGTAAGTGCTCGTGTATAGGTACAATTTTCGTCGATTTTGGGAGAATTTAGAAAATGGTGAGTCATATGGAAATTATGGATTGAGGATTGTTTTAATGACTTTTTAGAACTTAAGTAGAAGTTTAGTAATGTTTGAGAATAACTTGAAAGGTTGAGGACCAAAGGGGAAAAAAGGAGACAAGTGGCTTATGGATGTTTTTACCATTTTTGGTAAGATTTTGGGATAAATATCTAGGAGATTTTGTGAGTGGGTCACTTGTGCTCATCCATTAAAAGTGAAAGAGAGAGTTAAGGAGAAGAAGAAAACGTAGGAGAAAAGGAGAAAGAAGAAAGAGAAAGAAGATCTCTTGATTTAAGGATTGGTAAGTGAGATTTTGATGTTGATTTAGTTAAGTTAAGTATGGATCTTGTCATTATTTTGAAATGATGTAAGCATGAAGGGTATGAGCAACTTTTGGTAAAACCTTGGTGAGAAACTTGTGTTTTGTAGAGATATGGTTGATGTTATTAGGAAGGTTGATGATGAATTAGACTTCGAGAATGGTTTTGAGCAACTTTGTGAAATTAGATATTGGAGGTTAAGGTACGAATTGATGAGATAAGAATTTTGGATGTTTGAGATAAGCTTTGAGGTTATGATTTGAGGATCTTTGAGTGTATATGGAGATTTCATTGTGGAAATCCAATTATAGGAATTTTGTGGTGATTTTCTATTTCTTTTCATATGTTTGGGAGGTTGATGATTGATAGAGAGTTATTCTCTTGATTTAAAGATTGGATTGTGGATTGATATTTGGAAAACCAAGAATTGAGGGACGTGAAGAGTAACGCGAAACTCCTTTTATGCAATTTGCGTGACTTGGTGTAAGGTGAGGAGGTTATTATGTGATTTGATATAATATGATATGAGTATATGTTTGAATCATTGTCTATAGAACTGCAAGTGATTTAGTATGCATGATATGTTGTGATGAGAGTGTACGTTGGATCCGATGTCTATGTGACATTGGATGTATTCTTGATAATTCGCCATTTAGTGTTTGTGTGTCCACTTGTGATGTGTGACGTAACTATATGGAGCTGGATTGATGTGTGAATGTGTTTGGATCCTTGATAAGCATCTTTTGACATTTCTTTGGATTATGTATGGAATTGGCAATTGTGTGTTAGTTTGAAATGTGTGACACATATCGGTATCTATGTCTAGAGCGTATCTAAGTTTCTCTAAACTCTGCGTGATTCGGCTATGACTAGTGAGTATTTGAGCTCCACCAAACTCTGTGTGATTCAGGTATCTGAACTCTACCGAAGTCTGTGTGATTCGGCTATGTTTAGTATGTATTTAAGCTCTACTAAACTCTGTATGATTTGGGTATCTGAACTCTACCAAAGTCTACATGATTCAGCTATGTTTAGTATGTATTTGAGCTCCACCGAACTCTGCATGATTTGGGTATCTGAGCTCCACCAAAGTCTACGTAATTTGGCTATATGTGGATATATATGTGCTCAACTGATTGTGAGGAGCGTATTTGTGCTCATTTGAATGGTGTGGCACGTTAGTGTATCTTTGTACGATAAGAATGTGAAGTGAATATGATGTGATGGGATGTGATACGAATGTTTACTATGTGATCTTGGTGATTCGGCCATTTGCTTTCACAATACTATATGTGACGTCTGGTATATGTTTGCATACGTGACCAACTAGTCTTGATCAGTATGAATGATTGTGATAAGTTTCTTTATAAGTCACGTGATATGAAAACCTATGGGTGAGGACAGTGTGGATAGGGGAGTGTTCTGTCTGCGATACCGGAATTGGTCAGGATAGTTCTGAACTCATCTGACTAGTGTGTGTGTGTGTATCTGTTGGAGTTTGTCTCAAATCCTAATAGAATTCTAATTAGGAAGCAGCAAAAGATAAGTCTTCTTCTAGCATTAAGAATTCTAGTTAAGGTAGAACTCTAGATTAAGTCTTCTATAAATAGGAGCATTGTGTAGAAGTTCTTGGGTTGGGAGAGGGCAAATACAATGGTGTAGGAGCAACTAGGCTGAAGGCATGAGGTAGTGACCTCTCTGTAGTCTATATACCCATTGTAATCCACCTATCATAATGAGATCGTCTATACCCCCGTGGAGTAGGTCAATTGAAGACCGAACCACGTATATCGTGTGTCCTCTCTATTATTCTGCTACTGCTACTGTTCTCTCTCTTTCTTTAAAAAATTCAACAGTATCTGATCGTCTTCACCTGAAGTTCTGTTACATGATCATGGATGATCTTGCGTATGATGTGAAGGTGTTTGTTGGGTTAGTAAATAAATGTCATTATAATATTTAACCACTAAGTATTTAAAAATACTTACCCCCTCCCTCCACAGGTGACGAAGTTTAGAGATCGAGTTATTTGAAGTCTCCAGAGACATACTGCTCATGTGTAATCTAGGTCGCTCCATTGTACATCTTTATAGAATTAAAATTATGACTATAAGTACATATGTGTGTATGCATAATTGAATTACGCTTCCGCAGTATGTTAAGTGTATTCGTATGGGGCTGGCTGAGTCGCTGCTATTCGCATAATATCGGTCAGTGACCGGGTTTTGGGTCGTGACACTTATAATGATGACCCTCATGTATAGTTGATGAGAGAATGAGTGAATGCTGAGTTATAGATGCTTTTGCAGTGGTCTATCCACTATTAATGTCATTCCATATCAGATCCATGATGATTTGGAGGAAATGTTCCTTGTGGTTTAGAATGTTTACAAGCAAAACACGGATAGAGAATTACCTAACTGTTCTATTTTTGTTTATCCGAAATTGTAAATAGTACCAAGCCCATGTCCAGCGTACCATCAAAGTTCTAGATCAAGTGAAAAGTTCTGACCTCGCATAAATCTTGCTGATGTATATTTTGTGGTACTTTTGCAATCTTTGTTGTCATCCTGCTGTTACAGGTCGAGCTACACTTCTGTTTTTAGTATTTCATTATATCTTACTAGTGTTAAACCTGGAATCTAGATTCCCATGTAAACAAGTAACAACTGTATAGAGAACCATCTTCAATGTCTTGATTTGAGGATCTCAATAAATCGGCCGATTCGCATTTGTCTGTCCATAGTATTGACAAGTTATAAGCTGCTGCGCTAGTTAATAATTTGTCATCTCGGAGCCTTATATAGTTTTTCGCAGCAACTTCTCATGTCTGTTGATCAGAACAGTCAGTTTCGGAAAGCTATGTCAAGCAACAAATGTAGCGACATGGGCCTTGCTCACCCTCAGGTCTCAGCAGCACTCTCAATCCAAAGGGTTAATAGAATAATGTGTTGCAGGTAGTGGCTAGTGAAGTAAGCCACGGAGCTGAAGAAGTCACAGGTACACACACATGCTTTCCATTGCCATACAATAATTCCGCACTTTGAAATCCAATATGTTGTTCTTGTTTTAGTGTTTTATATTCAGTTCAAATCATATTATATGATTTATATCTGCATTACGTGAAACAACTTAGATGACCCATTATCTTTTGCCAAAGCTTCTATGACTGAAAGCTGTGAATTTTGAAGGTGTTGGTTTCTGCAGCAAGCTACTGGTCGTCTACTTGCTGCAGCTGACTTTTTCCTTTCCCGCGCAAAGCAACAGTCGGTCGTCCAGTTCAAGAATTTCTGCTGGTTCCAAATGACAGATTTAATAACTCCCATTCCCATCACTTGCTTCAGTTCCCATCACCTGCTCTCCTCTGCAGTGGCCCTCAACTGGGACAACGGTTACTTAGTGAGTGGAGTGCCATCAAGTTATGTGCTTATGTATTTATTATTGATTGTTCTCTGTCATGTTTGCTGTATATAAACCTTGTCTTCTGCTGTAATTATATTCAACTCTTCAATAATAAAAATCACATGGTATCAGAGCCATACCAACAAAAGAAATGAGTGAGATTGAGGAGGATGCACAAAGTGCAGCTGTTAAGGGTTCATCCTCGCAGATTCAAGAATACTTGAAAAGAATTGCTGAAATCGATAGCAATATAGAAATCAAAATCACCACTGTGTCATTCAACGGGACGAAGTACTTGTCCTGGTCCAATGCTGTTCATATTGCTCTCTCAGGAAAAGGGCGACTTGGATTCATCGATGGAGAGTTCGCTGCTCCAGAAAAGAAGGATCCTACGTATGTACAATGGAAGATGAACGATCATTTGGTAATGTCTTGGTTACTCAACTCTATTGATCAGAATTTACACGATCTATTCACTTTTGCAAGATCTGCAAAAGAACTCTTTGAATCTATTAAAGGGTTGTATTCACACCAAGAAAACTTGTATCGTGTTTTTGAATTAAAAAAGAATATCACTGACCTAAAGAAGGGAGAAAAGAAGTTTGTTGAGTATCTTAGCAGGCTCAAGGCAATGTGGGATGAGCTCACGATGTTAAGGCCTGCTACTTCAGATCTGGCCATCATACAGAGGAGAGAAGAAGAAGATAAAATCTTCAAGCTGTTGATGGGGCTTGGGTCTGAATACGATCCACTCATCGAACAGATCCTTACCGCAGCTGAACTTCCTACTCTTGGCACAATCTGTGCTCGCATTCAAAAGGAAGAGACTCGGAAGAACGTAATGAACTCTTATCAAAAGGTCGATACTTCTGAAGGAAGTGCTTTTAATGCTAACCTTGATGTCACAGCAAATGCAGTGAAAAGATTTTACAATTCTAGAGAAGGGTCCTCTTACTCTAGAGGGAGAGGAGGCGGAAGAACAGGAAGAAACTTTACCTGTGATCACTGCGGAAGGCTGGGACATAGCAAAGATAGGTGTTGGATCTTGCATCCACACCTAAAACAAATGAAGGAGAAGTTCTCGGAGCAACAAAAGGCTCCAAATCCTCAAGAACAGTCTAAAGCTCTCGCTGCTGCAGTAAATGTCCCTACTAACTTTTTACTTGATGAACTTGCCAAATCTTTATTGCAGCATAAGAAGAACAAGGAGGCTTCGATCGTTGGAGGAGATAACATGTCCTCTTCGAAGCAGATGGATGATGGAAAGTCTGGTATCGTTTCTGTTATTTATTCTGCTGCCTCTTCGACTCATGCTTTAGCTTGTATGTCTAATTGGATAATAGATTCAGGAGCTAACGAACACATGATATATAATAAAAATCATATGGATCAATATGTGCCTATTGAAAACCAATTTATATCTATTGCTAATGGATACAAAGTTAAGGTTCAGGGTAAGGGATCTGCCAAGATCTTTGACTCTGCTAAGAAGATAGATGTTCTTCATGTACCTGATTTAACTTGCAATCTGTTATCTATTAGTCGGATAACTAAGCAACTGAACTGCAATGTCATTTTTTCGGCTAATTCAGTTAAGTTTCAGGATTGCAACACTCTGATGACGATTGGTGAGGGGAAGATTTACAATGGACTCTACGTTATTGATCATCTACCCAAATCATTTGCTGCTACCATGGATACTGCTGAAATTTGGCACTCTAGATTAGGACATCCAAGTTCTAATGTGTTGCAAATGCTATTTCCTGTTTTCAATAAACTGAAGTTGAATTGCGAAAGCTGTCTTTTTGCCAAGAATAAACGTTTAGCTTTTGAAAGATCGGAAAGTTGTTATGATTCTGCCTTTGATCTTGTGCATTGTGATGTTTGGATGGCACCTATATGTTCGTATGATGGTTATCATTACTTTGTTTCCTTTATTGATCATTACACTCGAGCTACATGGTTATATCTATTAAGGCATAAAAGCGAAGTCTTTACTGCTTTCAAAGACTTTGATTCTATGATAAAAAAACCAGTTCAACCGCAGGATCAAGATCTTCTGGACGGATAATGGTACAGAGTATAAAAAAGATCTCATTGATTATCTCAAAAGCTCCGAAATCCTGCATCAGACTTCATGTATCTATACTCCGCAACAAAACGGAGTTGCTGAGAG
>SOPF01022805.1:0-22324 GCA_012979155.1 Hypericum perforatum
TATTTATCCTTTTTTCCTTACAACTTGGTGTAAGGAGATTTTGAATTATTTTTTATTTTGGTAGAATAATTTTGGCAATGCACTTCGTTTACCTCTACTGTTTCTGCTTCAAAGTTTTGTGCTTTTCTTGGGTAGATCTGTATCTTTGATTTTGTGGGTTGCTGGTTGTTTGTTTTTCATTTAATGGTTTTTGCTAGAATCTTCGTATCTAACCCGGCTCCCATTGACTTAAGATTTTGGGTCGGATATGGAGATTGTAACGTTTATTATTTTGTCACTAGAATTTCGGAGAAGTAGCGTCATGACAGTTTAACTCAAAGACAACATTTTTAATGGTGCATTCACTGTTTTAGTGTTACCCATTTGTCTGTTCAAGTCACTTTTTTATGCGTGAAAGATTTAGAACTTGTTGCTTGCGCTTTTGGGCTTCCCCAGTGAAAAGTTAGGTCCTTTTGTTTGATTCAAGTTGGAAATGGTGCTCTTAGATCTAATATAACCCAACCTTGTATTCTAGGACTAAGGCATTTTTAGGGTTTTAAGGAAGTGAATCTTGCTTCTTGAAACTCTTCAATGTGATTGGTGTCCTGAGAATCAGAGGATCCAAATGGGTAAACGCATGAGCATAGAATCTATAGATATGTGCTAAAAGTTTCTAAGTAGTTTGCAGTTTCCTTGATTTATGTTTATTGTTACGCCCACGAGTTATAGATGATTCTATCAATTGCTCTCGCTTCCTTGTGAGAGTGGCTCAGTTTGATGTATTTGCTTAAGTCAATGTTTGTTGTCTGTAATCCTTCAGTGGCTTAGACTGGTCTAATCAGATGGTCGAAGAAGGCTATGGTTTAGCTAGCTCCATCTGTAATCTGTATTGATGATTCATGAACAATGTAGTGGACTTCAACACCTATAATGACATTTATGGACCTTTTTCTCTGATCAATCATTTCTGGAAACATATTAAACTAAGACCATCTTCCGAAGTTATCAAATCTCAACAGAGTTTTTACGCTTTTGAGTCTGATGTTCTTAGTTCTTGAATTGTGTTCAAGTAAATGATAATGTTTTCTTAGTTCAAGAAATGCGTTCATGTTAATGGTTATGTTCGTTTGTGGGCATTGTGGCAGCTAAGGTTTTAATCATCTCGTGTGTTTCATGATGCATTTACATTAATTTGGAAGCCCTGATGTACTAATGGTTAGCATATGATTCTTATCTGGTGGGCTTACTTGCATTATTTTGTTTCTTTTATACAGTGAGAAGGCATTTCACTGAAGCATCATGCCTGATCTCGATGTCCCTCTGCGGCCTAAGAGAAAGAAGGTTTTGGTGGACTATCTTGTCAAATTCCGATGGATCCTGGTCATATTTGTGGTCCTCCCAATCTCCTTCACCATCTACTTCCTCATTTACCTGGGAGATGTCAAGTCCGAGATGAAGTCCTACAAGCAGCGTCAGAAAGAACACGATGAGAACGTGAAGAAAGTCGTGAAGCGTCTCAAGGACAGGAACCCTTCGAAAGACGGTCTTGTCTGCACAGCTCGCAAGCCTTGGATCGCTGTTGGCATGAGAAATGTAGACTACAAGCGAGCTCGCCATTTCGAGGTGGATTTGTCAGCATTCCGTCATATCCTCGAGATTGACAGGGAGAGAATGGTTGCAAGATGTGAGCCCCTCGTGAACATGGGTCAGATCACCAGAGCTACTGTCCCAATGAACCTCGCTCTCGCCGTGGTTGCCGAGCTCGATGATTTGACCGTTGGTGGGCTTATCAACGGCTATGGGATTGAAGGAAGTTCTCACATCTATGGCCTGTTTTCTGACACCGTGGTCGCTTATGAGATTGTTCTTGCAGATGGCAAAGTTGTAAGAGCTACCAAGGATAACGAGTACTCTGATCTGTTCTACGCCGTCCCTTGGTCCCAGGGGACTCTCGGGTTCCTTGTCTCTGCTGAGATCAAGCTCATAGACATTAAGGAGTACATGAAGCTGACCTATACGCCCGTAGTGGGTACCCTTAAAGACCTCGCTCAGGGTTACATCGACTCTTTCGCCCCAAGGGACGGGGACCAGGATAATCCTGAAAAGGTTCCTGATTTCGTTGAGGGCATGATCTACAATCCTACCGAAGGCGTGATGATGACCGGGAGGTACGCATCGAAAGAAGAGGCTAAGAAGAAAGGCAATGTCATCAACAGTGTCGGTTGGTGGTTCAAGCCGTGGTTTTACCAACACGCACAGACCGCGTTGAAGAGAGGAGAGTTTGTGGAGTACATCCCGACTAGGGAATACTATCACAGGCACACCAGATGTCTGTACTGGGAGGGGAAGCTTATTCTTCCATTTGCTGATCAATTCTGGTTCAGGTGGCTTTTGGGCTGGCTGATGCCTCCCAAAGTTTCCTTGCTCAAGGCTACTCAAGGTGAAGCGATCCGTAACTATTACCACGACAATCATGTGATCCAAGACATGCTTGTGCCTCTGTACAAGGTCGGGGATGCGCTCGAGTGGGTCCACCGTGAGATGGAGGTACTCTTTTATCTTGTTCGAGCCATGCATTTAGCATGTTTTGGTAGGTTGTGAACAATAATTGAGGCTCGTTTATATTATCTTTGTTCCATTCCGTAGGTATATCCGCTCTGGCTCTGCCCACATAGGCTGTTCAAGACCCCGATCAGAACTATGATCTACCCAGAGCCAGGTTTCGAGCATCACCGGAGGCAGGGAGACACACCTTATGCCCAAATGTACACCGATGTTGGTGTCTACTACGCTCCGGGACCTGTCCTAAGAGGCGAGGTGTACGATGGCTCGGAATCTGTACGCAAACTGGAGGAATGGCTGATTGAAAATCACAGCTTCCAGCCGCAGTATGCAGTGTCCGAGCTGAGCGAGAAGAACTTCTGGAAGATGTTCGACGCAGGGCTCTACGAGCAGACCAGGAGGAAGTACGGGGCCGTCGGGACGTTCATGAGCGTGTATTACAAGTCGAAGAAGGGGAGGAAGACCGAGAAGGAGGTGCAGGAAGCCGAGCGCGCCCACCTCGAAACCGCTTATGCAGAAGTTGACCAGCCAATGGACTAGGAATGAATGAAATGGATGTGTGTCTTTGTCTTCGCTGTTTCTTGAGTTGTTTGAACTACCGAAGTCCAGGAATAAGTAGGTTGGTGAGCAGGTGGACTTAGTTTAATTTTCGTTTGCCATTATGTTTTTTGAGTACTTGAATGAATGGTTAATCCCTTTTGAGACTATTTAATTGCTGATCTGAAGTGTTGTGGATCTTTTGGACTAGATGTAATCAGTTTGCTGTTCTTTCTATGAGGTTTTGTGATGATGATATCTTTCTAAGTTATTACAGACAAGCCTCGATAAAAAAACCCTTCAAGTTGCAGAAATAAATTATTTGTTATACAGTTTTTTTTAACTACTCTAATTGTAATTCTACTTTTGGAATATTATGTTTAATACAAGTACGTGAAAAAGTACTGAAAGAACATGTAAAATTACTTTCAATGGCACTAGTTACAAAATGCTGTCATTGAATATTTTGAATTATCTCTTCCTGTTGCTAAAAAGGAGTATATATCTATTCCTTGAATTAGTTGAATTTTCTTTTTAGAAGATTTTTATATGCAATGCCTTTTGTTTTATATGGCTTTATGTGTATACAATATACACTACTTTAGTAAGTGATCGGCAACTTTTTTCAACTTTTTGAAAAGTTTATATTTTTGAATTTTCCATTTTACAACAAATCCTGAATTTTGGGGTGACGTGGGGCCCATTACGACATTTACATGAATTATGAGCTTATATAAGGATAAAGAAAGAGCTTCATTCACAGACTCAATCATTTACGCCAAATATTCTTTGATTTGTACTCTTAATTGTACTTCTTTTGATTATGTGGTTAACTTTACGGATAATTCAAACCAATTTCTTCAAATATTAGGGACAGAACCAGCAGAGATTAGTAACATCTTAATAATCATTCAAGAGTACATCAAAACACAAAGACGGGGTTAAGTAACAACATTTTGATCTCTTAAGACAGGAAAAGAAAAACTCTTAAAGCTTAAAGATTTTTGGAATTTTAGACATTTTAGATTTTATTTCTCTCATAAGCAAAGTTTCTTTTTTATTGCAAGAAGTGAAGTTTGAACCTCCGATTTCTTGTAAAAGAGTAGTATCTGTTACCATCTTATCCACCAAGCGTTAGTAAAAAAAACTCAATTGAATTTAAGATCATGCACAATTGAAAGGACAATTTAGAATAGTCTTTTTAGAATTCTTAAAAAATCGAATTAATGGATGTATGGATATTTTTCAGTTGAGGCCCATTTAGTGGAACGGGACGGGCTAGGCCCAGCCTAATTCTTCTAACAAGAAACAGATAAAATTATTCATCTTGCTGATCTTCATTCTAACTCCGGTATTATAGCTGTTGGTTGCTGTGCCTTCTCTATACCCAACCCAAATCCTTCGACAAGCTTCAATCTTTTTCTCGAATTTAGGTGTATCGAGGACCTCAAGCAACTGGGTAAGTCTCGAAATTAGCTCGAGTGAATTGTAGTTCCTGGTTCTTGTGAAATCACTTGTGTAGATAATCTGTTTGTTGATATTCTCCACAGGAGTTTTTCCTTGGAATTTCTGTTTTTCTTCGAATAGATCTTGTAAGGCTATGTGATTCCTCTGCATTTCTTTTCATTTGAGGTGTATGTTTACGACTTCGATATCCGGTATGAATGATGTGAAGTATGAGTTGAAAATTAACATGACAATTGCATAAAACTTATGACGTTGAGTAGGGATTCCAATCCGTTTTCGTTACTTTCATTAAATTTGTTGTTAATGCTATGCGTTTATTCTGTTTGCTATGATGATTAACCTTTCGAATGCTATGATGTTGATGACTGGTGATGTTCTGTTTTCGTGATATAGACCTTCTGACTCAGCCTCTATTCTTCGGTTGACTTGCAGTTTTGTTGCTGCAGATGATATTCTGACTTTGTTCGTGGTACAATAGATTGTTGTTCGAACTCCATTACGTCTATCCCAGTAGCTTCTTTCTGATAGAAAGGATCGATGTTGCTTGTTTTATCTCCTATCTTATCTCTATCCAGTAATATAAATGAAGACGAGCGACGACTTCGTTGTGCAACATTCCGCAGGTGTTCCTTGCCAACCGTTTGCAGTTCTTTAAGAAAATCCAAGTTCTTACGTAGAAGTAGCTTTGATGTTTTAAGAACTAGATCGGTTAGTGCAGAGAGAGTTATAGCAAGAGGTTCGATGGGTTTTGACAATGAGATGATCAATGACGTCTCTCTGGGTTGGGGGATCGATGCCACAGAAGACGATGAAGATATGGGGTCACCTTGGGAAGGCGCAATTTTCTACAAGAGAGACCGTTCTAGTTCACATTTGGAGTATTGTACCACGTTGGAGAGACTTGGCTTAGCCAAATGTTCAGACGATATTTCAAAATCGAGAGCTTCTGAGATGGGATTGCGTGTTACAAAGGAAGTGAAGGATTACCCGCTAGGGACTCCAGTTCTAATCTCTGTTGATGTTACACGCAAGAAGCAAAAGTTGAGGCTTGATGGAATAGTCAAAACCGTGATCGCCCTTCCTTGCAACAGGTTCTTTGCCCATCAATTTACTTATCATCCCTAGCCAAAATTAGATAGTTCTGTGCTTCAATTTTTATTGCTTTCTCTGCAACTGATTATTTAAAATATGTTTTGTTGAAGTTGTGGTGAGCCAGCTGCGAAAGCCATTTACTCCAACTTCTCTCTTTTGTTGACCGACGAACCAACTGAAGAACCAGATGAAGTAGATTTTGAAACCGCCTTCGAAGACGACCCGTACAAAGCTCCCATGTCAAGCTTTCAGGTACCAAGAGACGAAGATTCCGACATTGATTGGGAGGACCGGCTTCATTTTCCCCCCGAGGACGACAAGATTGATATCTCGAAGCAGGTACGGGACCTGTTGCATCTTGAAATCGTCATGGATGTTATGTGTGATCCAGGTTGCAAAGGCTTTTGCTTCCAGTGTGGTACAAACTGGAACGAAGGCACTTGTAACTGCAGCAAAACGAAGGCAAAAGCTAAAGTGGATAGTCATAGCCCTTTCAAAGGCTTGATGAAGCAATTGAGAAAAAGCTCCTGAAGTGTAATAGCAGTTTGGCTACTGGTGAAGTTTGTAGTACTTGCAATACGATTTTATTTACATTTTGCCTTTTTTTTTCTGGCGAAAGGGCACTGTGCTGTTAGATATGAGATTGGGTGGGGTTTTATATGGCAAAATATTTAATGAATTAGTTCAATTCTAAAGTTCGATCTACCTGACAGAGCAATGCCGTATCAGATAGGTTGTTCCACAAAATGGAAGAATTTCCCCTAGATCCTATATCTATCTATTTGATATCGAATAATTGCAACCTAAAAAACCACATAACCGAACAAAAGTTCAACCATCAAAGTGAAAAATTTGGGAGTGCAAATTTGGGAGATTTGCTCGGAAATAACGATAACTATCTAGCAAGAATGTGCAGTGTGTCGTGAAATATATATCCTGCAAATGAAACTTCAACCCTTTATATTAGAATCAGAGCATGTCTCATCATCATCATCATCACGATTACCATCGGAGTATACATGGTACAAAGGGGAACTTCTCAATGGCAAAGAAGCATTACAACAAGCATTCAACCGCGCCTGAAACTCAGCCTCGCTGGTCTTCAACAATGCTGGAAGTGGGAAGTAAACTTCGCGGTCCATGCATCTTCGGTGCCTCGGTTTGATCCTGTTCTCTATGCTATAAGAGAAGTACTGAGGGAACTCTTTCAGCTCCTTCAAGTCCCTTCCCATCTCCACCAGAAAGTAATTCAGCTTCGGCTCGACGTTGTCCTTCACGCTGTAGTTGAAGAGCTGAGGGAACCTGCGGAACATTGAGACTGCGTCGCGGTATGCAAAGCCAATCCCCTGGAAGTAGTGGATTCTCGGAAGAAGTTTGTCCTCCACGCTGCAGGAGAGGAGGTAGGTGTGTTTTTGGGGTTGGGATATTCCGATGGACTGAAGGAAGTAGAGAGTGGGCCGTAGGCAATAGGGGACACTGGAGACGAGGAGCCTGGGCCGCCTGGTGATAACACGTTTGAGGTAGAAAGTGGAGTTCACACCTGCCTCTCGCAGAAGGAAGGTGAAGACGGGGGCAATGGCTGAGGAGGAAAGGGTGAGGATTTCAGGGCACATGGCAATTAGACGACGAAGGTCGATTGAAGAGAGGGTCAGTGTTGATACAAGGTAGTCCAGGGTGGATTTGATTGTAGGGAGGGGGGAGGCGAGGAGGATTGCACGGTCGTCGGTTATTAGGGAGGATATGTCTAGGCCAATTGAGTCTAGGTATAGCACTTTTTCCTGAAAATTCGATTCATCTTGCGGGGGCTGGGGCGGGGAGGGGGGAACAATTATGGGGAGGCATTGAGTTTCTTTCGTCTGTCGAGCTTTGGACGGGAGAAGAGAGACTGAAGTTGCTTTCGAGGAAAAGGATTGGCAGTGGAGAAAGGTTCTTTTACTGTTAGAAGGTGGGAGACTGGTTGGCTTTCCAGGACATGGGAAAAAGGATTTGGTGTTGATGGTGGTGGCGGTGGCGGTGTTGGAGAGGACATGGAGAGTTTCTTGCATGGTACATTCACATGTTTGTAGCCAGCAGGTTTAGTAATACCCTGAGACGACCAAAGCCACAATGTTTAGAGAGAAGTCATGGACAGAGATGTTAAATAATACAGAAGCCAAAAGATTGCAACTAATACAGAGTAATGTCATTCTTTAAACGATATTCGAGCATCTTCTGCATGTGGAATTGTGGATGCTAAGTACAATGTCTATGCCGATTGGAAAGAAACACAGAATTGACAATAAACCTAAACAGCTGAGCCGGCCGATAGATAGCACAAACTTTGTTGCTCGCTTAATAGTAAGATCAAAAGAAATCAAGTGTATATCTACGCGGCAATGCCAACTCTGAGCTATCAACACTCCAACATATTGCTATTCAACCTCCGAAGTACAAAGAACTACCCATTATCCAAATACTTATCTCCCCTCGCTCTCAACCAAATGTGAAGAAACCGAAAAGTTGATAAGAAAAAGAAAGAATGCAACTCATTTGCTAGCACGGGAACCAAATGACGCATATGAACAGGAAGGGGGTACATCTCATTTGCCAATAATTGAAAGGAACACCATACCAACACAAGATTGCCAGCAGCTTTCCCACAAGAAGCTCAAACTCAAGACACACTGCATCCTTTTCTATATAGAAAAATAACACTTCTCCGATAGCAGCACATCGAAGTCCAGATTGGTTTAAATCCCATATAAAGCGATTGGTATGGTTTCTACCCAGAAAGAGAGTGAGTCTCCTCTAAAACTATACCTCATATTTGGTCATTCATATGTTCACAAAAGACAAGGACTTGTTTGGTTAGACAGCAAGTGCACGCCAAACCCATTATCAGACATCAAACCCACACTGAACAGAACCAAACAGACCCTCTAGTTTTCCTAACCCAGTGCAAATACACCCTTGTCTTCGGTGAACCCAATTCACAAAGACAAGGACTTGTTTGGTTAGACAGAAAACGCAAGCCAACCCATCCTCAAACATCAAACCCCATATTGAAAAAAAACCAAACAGACCCTTGATTGTTCCTAATCCAATGCAAACAAGCCAATGAACCAAACACAGAACTCAAGAAAGAGATATACAATTCTGGGTTCCGGAGGGATTACCCGGAGGAGGAGCTGGGTTTGAGTGAATCACGAGGGAACGGTGAGCTTGGAAGTGGGACCCACCAGGCCCCCAAGGAGGCTTTGAGGTAAGCAAATACTTGGTGGTGTGTTGTGAGGGGTCTAGAGAAGAAGAATTGTTTTTGTTCAAGGGTAAGGATAAGGGCGGGTGTGTGTTTGTGCATGATTTTGTTGTGGGTCCAACTATCTTACAAAATGGTCTCCACTCTTAACACTAATTTAATTATTATAAAATTGTGGGTTATGTTTAAAAATAGTTCAATTTTATTTTTATATTTATGAAAATATATAAAAATGTATCATTGATAAATGAATATTACTGTTGTACAAAAACTACTATATAAATTTGTTTTATATACTAAGTAACTATGAACTTTCTTCTTTATAAAAAAATTAAGACCGACATCATAAACAATAATCATATATGCTGATCTAATCTAAAATAATAATCTATCTACACTAATATTTTTTTTTGTTTCGAGTCAGGATTAGTATAACAATGTGATAATTTCTTTATTGCAATAACAAATAACGTTTTCACAAAATCTTGATAAATTTTGGTTCTAATATTCACATAATTATATAAATATATATTTACATAATTTACTAATTAAAAAAATTAAGAAATTATTTTATTATTGTTATCTTGTTGTAGAAAAATATAATCTATCAAATATAACATACGAATGACATAATAAATTGAGATTTATGTAATTTGAATGTAGACAATTTTTTTAATTATTATTTAATATTTTTTATTCACAATTTAATTTTACTATTTTTTGGAGAAGAAAAAAAATAACTGTGATAGTGTCTATAAATTGGTATTTTCTTGGATCTTACCAATATCAATGTAGAGAGGTTTAAGGAGAAGTAACGATTCTAGCTGAATTCCACCAGCCTTTGCCAAACAAACCCTCAGAATAATGGTTATCTTAGTATTAAGTGGGAGAGATAAACTTATTATTAAGAACCAAACAAAATCACTATCTGTTAGTACTCTGCTTATCCACAGATAATTTTTCTTTAAGAAAAAAATTAGATTGGTTGATCTCACTCCGAAATTTTACACAACGTTTCCTTTTATTTTGTCATTCCACTTTTCTCTTAAAAAAAAAAAGCAAATTTCCACCATAATCACCCATTTGACCTCGTGGTACGTAATATAATGTAATGTAATATCCTTATAGGTTGCTCTATGGGCTTGTTTATGGGCCGTAGCCCATACTCTTGATTGGGCCCACATGACGCGTGTCTGCGGCCAGCCGGTTTGCCTTCACCGCCACGTAGGCCGGAAAAATCCCATTCCCTCCCTCTCTCTCTCTCTCTCTCTCTCTCCACATTAACACCGCCTCTCTTTTCTCCTTCAGACAAAAAAAGTTCACGAATTAGAGAATCCCACAACATTTCTAGATATTTCCAAAGATCACTTTTTTGTCCCTGGGTTTTGCTTCTCTCCTAATTTCTGTTCTAGGGTTTCTGTCGCCTTCGGAAAATTAGGGGTCTTTTGGCCGCTGGAAGCTACCACACGGTAATAGGTAATAACCCTTTCTTTCTTTCTTGTCTTGTATTGATTTCGTTTTCTTTCTTCTGTTTGCTCTCCTTTAATTTCTGGGTAGCGTAAAGTTTCTTTCTTTCTTTCTTTTGTTGTGTGTTCCGAGTCTTTTTTTTTTCTGGGTTTGGCCTGTTTGCTTGGTGCTGTTGAATTGTTGAGCTGATTGATGAACCCTCTGTTTCTGATAGGAGACTGGGAGGATGAAGAGTCCGGTGGTGGCACTTACTGATGATACAGTCCTTTCGATGAGTATGGTCGCAAATGCTTTTCGAGAGCTGGGGAATGGTGGTTCTGAGCTATGCGATCCTCATGTGATCACCCAGGCTACGTACTTAAGTAATTCCTTTCGATTCCTGTTGGTGCTTCAGTATTGTTGTTTGTCATTGTCAAAATTCGTGGTACTGAATATTGTTAGGGATCTGTTTATATCTCGTCACGTGTTTATGCGCTATCTGCCTGTTTGTTTCCCTCTACATTACTTTGTTATTTTGGATACTACTCTGAGATACTGTGTTACCATTGGCTTTTTCAACAGGCAAGCTGCCATTTGAGTCCTCGTCAATTGACACCGTCATTTGCTTCCCAAGGGCTGAAGAGTTTCCTGGCGATGCATTATTTGCGGAGACCAGTAGAGTGTTGAAGCCTGGAGGTACCATCTCGGTCTACAAGACTCAACAGCCAGGTTCTGGGGAGACACAAAAGGTAAAACGTTACACTCTTTCTGGTTATGAAAATGTTTCCTTGCCTTCCATCGTCTGACTCTGCGGTTTCTGTAGGCAACATTGTCTCTTGAGCGTAAGCTGCTACTGGCCGGGTTCTTAGAGGCACAGGCTATCGATCTAAACACTGACTCATTATTATTTGGGGTGAGTATTGTTCTTCTGTTTTCTTGTAGCATGTAGTCTAAACCTGCTTCAATTTTTTTAATGTTTAGTTTCATGCTAATTTATGTTTCCCACTTTTCGGCCTTGTTACTTTTTAAGGTCAAAGCCAAGAAACCTTCTTGGAAGATTGGATCATCTTTTGCTCTTAAGAAGCCTGCAAAAGGATCAGTCAAGTTACAGCTTGATGACGACACTGATTTGATTGATGAAGATAGTCTGTTAACCGAGGAGGACTTGAGGAAACCTAAACTACCTCGTAAGTAAATGCTACCTCAGGATTCTTTTCCAGTTCGATTCTTTGATTTCAGATCAAAGTTGATAAAGATTATTCATGCAGTTGATGATTGCGAAGTTGGAAGTACGAGGAAGGCCTGCAAAAACTGTGTTTGTGGTAGAGCCGAGGCCGAAGAAAAGGTGAAATTGGGACTCACCATGGATCAGATCAATAACCCTCAATCGGCCTGTGGCAGTGTATGTTTTTTGTCCATTGATGTTTGCTAACTTTTGTTCATCCATTTATTCAGAAATGCAGTAAATGAGGTAGAATTGATAACTAACTATGCTAGTTGAAATTTCTCACTCTACTCAGTGCGGACTCGGAGATGCTTTTCGTTGCGGTACATGCCCTTACAAAGGTCTTCCACCGTTTAAACCCGGCGAAAAGGTACATCCCAGTCCCCAGATGAAAATCTCATCCCCGTCTCTTGTTGAAACTAACTGATCCCTTTTCTGCAGGTCTCTCTCTCAGCAAACTTCCTGGCTTCAGATATCTGAAGCATGAATATTCAGTTGGTCGAAATGTTCTGGAATTAGCTGCTATATCGTTGTTGCTTCAATGTCCTGTTAGCTCAGACTGGTTTAGCCAGTCAAATACAATCTTCCTGTCAGTATCAAATTTGCAACTATCCACTAATCAACTATTCTGATCTCATATTTTTGCCCTCGGCTATGTCGTGAAGAATTTTCACGAGGCTTCATCTACTTTTGTACAATGATGCGATTGAAGTGCATCCGGTGTGAGTATTAATGGACACATATTGGTCCTTAAGCTCTTTCGTTGTAATGCTCCTACTTGCCGATATATGATCAACAAAATAATCATCAAATTATGAACTCTCTTAATGATATACTATACACTGTGCTGCCCTTTATACCTAAAGTGATGTTTGTTACAAAATAGGATGACAAGAGACTGAGGCCATGGAAATGCTAGTGATAAATGGATTTTAAACAACGTTACGTTTATCTCAAGTGATATGTCACTGATCTTGTCTGATATACTATTTCAATTTATGTGATGCATTTTGACGAATTGTTCGTCCTTTCAACTTAAATGATGTAAATTACATAGCCGAATATGGACACAAAAGTAGACAATTCCTTGCAATATAAGTCCGTCTGTTACAACATAATTGATACGTGCGATGACAAATACAAATATACTTTACAGATAATTCGCGACATATACTTGCGATATAAAATCCGAATTTGATTTGATTATCCACAAAACAACGGATACTAGGATACTCCAGTTGCAGCTGAAAACAAAACACCTTGATGATCAGTACCCATAGCTACTTCACAATGAAGAGGATACCAGCATTGAGAAGTTGCAGCATCTGAATTGCAGCCCCTCCTAAAATCATTTAATTGAGAATGGAGTTAGTTAGGAGATGAGATTTGATATCTGCATAGACAAATTGCAGCCCCAAAATCAATCACCAACGCTAAACACGACTTGTATTCATGTGTGTCGACTAGTCCGGATACGAGAGAAGAGGCGGATAGAATTGGAATGAAAATAATATCGGAGAGTGAAACTTACATCAAGTGTCCAGGCAACATCTGCAAATCAAGTGCGGAACAGAAGGACAGTCCACACCCACAATCTATCCCACACGCTCTGTGCCCATTGGAAATACTGGAACCTCCACCACGGACTATACAGCAAGGGCGCAACCACAGCTCCGAGGCCGACAATAAAGCCTACAGACATGCTAACAAAGAACTCATCATATTCAAAGCCGTGATTATCCTCATTGTCTCCTTGTTGCTCCCCCGGTGCTGACCCGTCAGGACCGCACTTCACTGAAACCGGAGGCCCACACAGCTCGTTTCCAACATAGCTAGAAGCATTGAAACTCTGAAGTTGAGTGCCGGTTGGAATCATTCCAGTAAGATTATTGAAAGACAGGTTCAGGTAGCCCAGGGATGTCATACTTGCCATGCTTTGGGGGATCTCACCGGAAAGTCTGTTCAAGGAGAGATCCAGAGACTCTAGTGCCAACATATTGCCCATATTGTCAGGAATCTTCTTCGTCAACGAATTTCCTGACAAGTTCAAGGACTTGAGTGCAACAAGCTTGGTGATGCCCTTTGGAATCGGCCCCGATAAGCTGTTATTCGAGAGGTCAATAGTCGTCATGAATCTTAGATTGTTGCTGTATTCAAGTACCACTGCTTTTATCACCAATATTGACCTCTCTTGGTAGGCTGAGCTAATTGATGAAAGGCTAGAGTTGACAAAATTTTGAGTTGTAAAATCAGAAATTGACGGTTTAGACATGGCGCTGAAATTAGCCAAACAATTCGGTATTGCACCAGACAAGTTGTTGTTGGCCAGGTCTAGAATTTTGAGTAATGAAAGAGAACATAGCTCATTTGGAGCATATCCATCAAAATTGTTGGAGCGAAGGCTGAGAATCCTGATATTGGAAAACCTTTGACCAATCCATTTTGGGATTTTTCCACCCATTTGGTTCTCTCCAATGTCAAAAAATACCAACTTCGTGCAATTCCGTAGGGACGAAGGCAATACTCCGGACAACGAATTGTTGCGAAGGTGCAAGTATTGGAGATTACTCAAGGATCCAAGCGACTCCGGTAGATGACCGCTGAGATTATTGTCTTGGAGATCTATTGATAATAGAGATGCCCAACTAGTCCAGCAATCAGGAATTTCTCCAAAAAGTTTGTTGTTTCCCAAGTGTAGAACCTGCAGACTCTCCACTCCATTCGTCACATCACACAGAAAGCTTGACATAGGTCCTGAAAATGAATTATTGGAGAGATCGAGCGTAGTCACGGTAGACGACAGTTGAGGCAATGGCCCTGTGAAGCTGTTAGAGCTCAAATCAAATGTTGCAGCATCATTCCCTGTTAAAAGGCCTGGAATAATCTTGCCATGGAGATGGTTGTGTGACATATTCAAAAAGCTTATTTCGCTAACAGCATTCCAAAACCAACTGGGAACAACGTCATTGATTCCTGCATCAGATATGTCCAATAAGTAAAGAAAACCTCTGGATGAAAGCCATTTTGGAAATCCTGGGCCTAAGTACCATGATGATAAGTGAACTTCTTCGAGCTGCAAAGGTAGAATCCAGTCCCGGGTAACGTTCATTTGGATTCTATTTCCGGAAGCACCAAGAACCCTCAACCCCGTTAAATTATCAAAGAAAACCTCTGATAGAAGACCCTCTAAGGAATTGAAACTAACTTCCAGAGTATCAAGTCGGATGAGCTGACCAAGACTTGCAGGCAAAATTCCACTTATTTTATTTCTAGAAAGGTCCAAATATTCCAAGGAAGTAAGAGATCCCACAGAATCAGGAATGGCACCAGAAATTGAATTATTTTGCACGTTCAAGTAGTGCAAACCATGCAGCTGACCGATGGTTCCAGGAAGAGTTCCATTCAACTGATTGTCAGAAAGGTCCATCCTGAACAAAGAACTCAGTGATCCAAGAGAATCCGGGATCGAGCCAGAGATTGAATTGCCACGTAGCAATAAGTATCCTAGACGATGCAGTCGCCCAATGGTGTTAGGAAGAGTTCCACTCAACTGATTGTACTGCATGTCCACTTTGAACAAGGAATTTAGTGATCCAAAAGAGTCAGGGATTGGACCAGAGAATGAATTATTACTCAGAGATAAGTATCGCAAACGATGTAGCTTTCCGAGCGTTTGAGGAAGAGTTCCAGAAAGCTGATTGGAATCAAGGATCACGCCTAACAAGGAAGTTAGTGACCATAAAGAATCAGGGATCGGACCAGAGATTGAGTTGTAACTGAGATCTAACTTTTCCAAAAGATGCAGCTTCCCGAGGGTTCGAGGAAGAGTTCCATTCAACTGGTTGTCATAAAGCTTCAGTTCTATCAAAGAATTCAGTGATCCTAAGGAATCCGGAATCCGGCCAGAAATGGCATTACCGGATAAATCAAGTTGTTCCAAGTTCTGAAACTGCCCAACTTGAGATGATAAAGGACCATCAAGATAACATCCAGAGAAAGAAATGTAATGTAGCCTACTAGAAGCACATCCTGAAAGACTTCTCAACACTTCGGATAACGTTTCCGCCATTCTTATTCCTGACAGATCAAGCCATTCAAGTTTGCACATGGTCCTTAGGGAACTTGGCATCTTACCTGTAAGACCATTGGATGACATGTCGAGAAGGTTAAGATTCGTCAAATTCGCAATATCATCTGCGATTATGCCTATTAAACCATTATTCTGAAGCCTAAGTTGCTCTAGTTGGCTGAATTTGTACAACCACTTGGGCAACCTTGAAGAATACATCTGGCAAGAAGACAAGTCCAGATACTTGAGCGAAGTTAAATTTTCTAGACCGACAGGGAAGGAGCCAAACTTGTTGTGAGAGAGATCAAAAGTGACGAGATTCGACAAGTTCGGGTACGAAAGCTGAGGAATATGATCAAGCCCGCAACCTCTAAGATGAAGTTCTTCCAAAAGAGGCAGTGAATTTATGCCCTGAAGAGCATCATCAGTTTTGCTTTTTGGGAATGTTACAGCTGACAAATCAAGGTGTACTAGCATGGAAAGACCAGAAAGCCATCGAAGGTTATTCGTGTGCATACTATATCCATCGACACCAAGACCAAGAGAGAGCAAGTTGGACAGGTTACCAAGATGAGAAGGAATCTCTCCCCCGAACCGAGCAGCAGAGAGATTGAGATAAGTCAAACTCCGCATGGATCCAATGAACAACGGGATTCGGATGCCACCGAAATCGTTGTTACTTAGATCCAGGTGTCGGAGGTACTTCAAATCAAGCAGAGAATTGCTAATCTTACCTCCAAAAGTCTGAATACTATAGATCTCCTCATCCCCATTATTATAATCATCACTATAACTAACCTCTTCCCGGACAGGCCCCTGAAGATGAAGCTCCAGAACGTGACCCGTCGAGTTGTTGCAGACCACTCCATGCCAATTGCAGCAGCTCCCATTGCGTACCCAAGAGGAGAGCCTGTCTGAAGGATCAATAAGATCTTGTTTGAAACGTAGAAGAGCTAGTCTTTCACTTTGGTAGCAATTAGGGACAGCTCTTCCTACAGAACTAGCAGAATGGATGGTTGCTGCACCAAACACGACCAGCAACACGTTCAAATAGTTCGATCTATAATCCGAACACATCATTATGAAACTATAACTTTTGAGTGTGAGTGGTGCTAGGAAATGGCTGTCTTGTTTCAAGTATTTTTATCCTGGACTTGGAACATTAGAATCTAACAAGTCAATGACCAATAAATATTTCACGTCCCCCCATAATGCATCACTTAGTCGTCGGTCAACCTTTGTTTGAATATCAGTCGGTCAATAATTATTTTAACAACAAAAAACTGCACCGTATATCATCAACTTGAATTGTTTTCATTTCGATATGAAATTTGAGTCGTATTATTTTTTAGCAAAAATCACTTTCACTTTTTAGCGTATACATGTACAAACATCATGGACGTATTTGTTATTTTGCCCTTTTTTTTAATCCATCCACATTGTTTAGGCCGAGAAGATAATTTTTCTTTTTCTCTCTCTTTGTAATAAATCCATAATCATATACAAAACATTTTCGATTAAACAGAAATAGAAATAATGAGACTGTGGCCATGGAAATCAAAAAGAGGATTCTAGTCACAAATGGAAATCAAAACCTGCAAAATATATTGTTTATTAAAATTTTGTTTTAAACCGTACTCTATTACATATTTAATTACATTCTTTTTTGATTTACCTAAGATGTGATAAGAGCTTTTTTGCGAGGTTGGTCTTGGGAGTTTAATTTTGGTTTATCGTGTATTTCTTCTCTCTCGGGATAGAATTGTGTGTTTTGTATTCCTGCCAACACAATTCGTCTTATTTTGTCACTTTAATTACGAATAGAGGTAACAAAATAACCCGTTATCTGAAAATTTTTTCAGATTAAAATTCGAATAGTGATAATTTTAGGTTTGAATTTGGATTCAGTTAGAATTTAGATTATGTGATTATTCAAAATAGATATAGGTATAAATAAAAATAAACGTTCTAGTACATGGGCTGGGCAGGGAATTTTATTGAAGCATGTAGTCTAAACCTTCTTCACTTTTTTTAATATTCAGTTTCATGGTAATTTGTGCTTCACAGTTTTTCGACCTTGTTACATTTTTAAGGTCAAAGCCAATAAACCTTCTTGGAAGATTGGATCATGTTTTGCTCTCAAGAAGCATGCAAAAGGATCAGTCAAGTTACAGCTTGATGGTGACACTGATTTGATTGATGAAGATAGTCTGTTAACTGAGGAGGATTTGAGGAAACCTAAACTACCTCGTAAGTAAATGCTAGCTCGGGATTCTTTTCCAGTTCGATTCTTTGATTTCAGGTCAAAGTTGACAAAGATTATTCATGCAGTTGATGATTGCAAAGTTGGCAGTACGAGGAAGGCCTGCGAAAATTGTGTTTGTGGAAGAGCCCATTTAAAAAAAAAAATCGAGATCAACCCGCTCTGTTTTCCATTTCAGGTCGTTATCAGTGTCGATCTTAAGACCAAAACCAAAACCCTCTAATCTTTTCAAGTCTGCCTCCTCCATTTTCTCCAAAGCAGCATCCAAGTATCCATATGAAACTCAACACAGCCTTCAAAGCAATCAGAAATGTTAAATCACTCCAAAAGAAATGGGACTAGAAGGTGTAAGATATCTCATTTATCATATATATATATATATATATCAGCTTCATTTCACATTTTCATATCAGTAAATTTACGACAACAAGCAACAATGGTCCTGTCCAGCAAACCTTCTAAAGCAACAGATTGAAATAAATGTAATTCGCTGCTGCGATCGGGCTGCGGCCATCGACCACATGGGTTGCGGCAAGAATAACACGAGTAATGGCAGGTTCAGAGAACTGCCACAATAACTTGCAGAAAAATAAGCAGAAGGGTAAGCTACGAAAGATGAAGAACCTAACCCACTATCGTGCTTCGGAGTTCAGATGTGTCTACGATGCGCGCCTGAGGTACATTGCTCAGACTTTCATCCGAACGGATTGGTTTTCCTGTCACGAGAGACAAAAGCATGAGACAGTAACGACCCGACATAAATATTACTGGTGTCCAGATTAAGATGGTAAGAAGAATGTATTAGAAAGAATGTATTAGAAAGATTAAACAAAAATCGGATGATAGTGAGATTTAGGCCATAGTCATAAATGGACTTCAACAATGTTACGTTGCTCTTGAATGGATGATGGAGATGATTTCAACAACAATTCCTTGCAATATAAGCCTAGTATAAATTTAATAGCGTATAATTTCAACCGTCCATATTCAAAAATCAAAATCAGAGTCAAAGTCTGTTACAGCATAATTAATACGTACAATGACAAATACAAATATATTTCACTGATAATTCACGACATACACTTGCGCAATAACATCCGAATTTAATAACCCACAAAACAACGGATCCAATGACTAAAACAAGGAGAAAAAGGCAAAGTCAAGTCCCAAGCAAATGACCAAACTAGGATACTCCAGTTTGCAGCTGAAACCAAATAGAAACAGAAAAGAGGCCTCGAAGCGATCCGCAGTGCTGCGCGCGAAATTGCAGCACCCCCAGATCGCGACGAGTATATCAGCATTGAGAAGTTGCGGCATCCGAATTGCAGCCCCTCCTAAAATCATGTAATTGAAAATGGAGTGAGTTAGAAGATGAGATTTGATATCTGCATGGACAAGTTGAAGCCCCAGAATCAATCTCCAAAGACAAACACAACTTGTATTCAAATATGTCGACTAGTCCATATAAGAGAGAAGATGTGGATAGAATTGGAGTAAAAATAATATCGGAGAGTGAAACTTACGTCAAGTGTCCAGGCCACATCTGCAAATCAAGTGCGGAACAGAAGGACAGTCCACACCCACAATCTATCCCACACGCTCTGTGCCCATTGGAAATACTGGAACCTCCACCAAGTACTATACAGCAAGGGCGCAACCACAGCTCCGAGGCCGACAACAAAGCCTACAGACATGCTAACAAAGAACTCATCATATTCAAGGCCGTGATTATCCTCATTGTCTCCTTGTTGCTCCCCCGGTGCTGAACCGTCAGGACCGCACTTCACCGAAACCGGAGGTCCACACAGCTCGTTTCCAACATAGCTAGAAGCATCGAAACTCTGAAGTTGAGTGCTGGTTGGAATCATTCCAGTAAGATTATTGAAAGACAGGTTCAGGTAGCCCAGGGATGTCATACTTGCCATGCTTTGGGGGATCTCACCAGAAAGTCTGTTCAAGGAGAGATCCAGAGACTCTAGTGCCAACATATTGCCCATATTGTCAGGAATCTTCTTCGTCAACGAATTTCCCGACAAGTTCAACGACTTGAGTGCAACAAGCTTGGTGATGCCCATTGGAATTGGCCCCGATAAGCTGTTATTCGAGAGGTCAATTGCTTTCATGAGTCTTAGATTCTTGGTGTATTCAAGTACCGATGCTTTTGTCACCAAAATTGCATTCTCTGAATAGGATGAGCTGCTTGATGGAAGGCTAGAGTTGACAAAATTTGGCGTCGTGAAATCAGGAATTGACAGTTCAGACATGGCGCGGAAATTAGCCAAACAATTGGCTATTGCACCAGACAAGTTGTTGTTGGCCAGGTCTAGAATTATGAGAAATGAAAGAGAACAGAGCTCATTTGGAGCATATCCATCAAAATTGTTAGAGCGAAGGATGAGAATCCTGATATTGGAAAACCTTTGACCAATCCATTTTGGGATTCTTCCACCCAATTGGTTCTCTGCAATGTCAAAAACTACCAACTTTGTGCAATTCCGTAGGGACGAAGGCAATACTCCGGACAACGAATTATTGCGAAGGTGCAAGTATTGGAGATTACTCAAGGATCCAAGCGACTCCGGTAGACGGCCACTGAGATTATTGTCTTGGAACTCTATTGATAATAGAGATGGCCAACTAGTCCAGCAATCAGGAACTTCTCCAAAAAGTTGGTTGTTTCCCAAGTGTAGAACCTGCAGGCTCTTCAATTCATTCTTCATATCACACAGAAAGCTTGACATAGGTCCCGAAAATGAATTATTGGAGAGGTTGAGCGTAATCACATTAGACGACAGTTGAGGCAATGGCCCTGTGAAGCTGTTAGAGCTCAAATCAAATGTTGCGGCTGAATTCCATGTTAAAAGGCCTGGAATAATCTTGCCATGGAGATGGTTGTGTGACAGATTCAAAAAGCTTATTCCACTAACAGTATTCCAAAACCAACTGGGAACAACGTCATTGATTCCTGCATCAGATATGTCCAATACCAAAAGATTACCTCTGGATGAAAGCCATTTTGGAAATCCTGGACCCAAGTACAATGATGATAAGTGAACTTCTTGGAGCTGGGGAGGTAGAATCCAGTCCTCGCTAACGTTCATTCGGATTCTATTTCCGGATGCACCAAGAACCGTCAATCCTGTTAAATTAGCAAAGAAAACCGCTGATAGAAGACCATCTAAGGAATTGAAACTAACTTCCAAAGTATCAAGTTGGATGAGCTGACCAAGACTTGCAGGTAAAGTTCCACTTATATTATTTCTAGAAAGGTCCAAATGTTCCAAAGAAGTAAGAGATACCACAGAATCAGGAATGGCACCAGAAATTGAATTATTGTGCAGGTTCAAGAAGTACAAATCATGCAATTGACCAATGGTTCGAGGAAGAGTTCCATTTAACTGATTGTTAGAAAGGTCCATCTTGAACAAAGAACTCAGTGATCCAAGAGAATCCGGGATCAGGCCAGAGATTGAATTGCCACGTAGCAATAAGTATCTTAGATGATGCAGTTGCCCGATGGTGTTAGGAAGACTTCCACTCAACTGATTGTACTGCATGTCCAGCCTAGTCAAGGAATATAGTGATCCAAATGAGTCAGGGACAGGACCAGAGAATGAATTATAACTCAAAGATAAGTATCGCAAACGATGTAGCTGCCCGAGCGTTTGAGGAAGAGTTCCAGAAAACTGATTGGATTGAAGGACCATGTCTAACAAGGAAGTGAGTGACCCTAAAGAATCAGGGATCGGACCAGAGATTGAGTTATAACTGAGATCTAACTGTTCCAAATGATGCAGCTCCCCGAGGGTTCGAGGAAGAGTTCCATTTAACTGGTTGTCATAAAGCTTCAGTTCTTTCAAAGAATTGAGCGATCCTAAGGAATCCGGGATCCGGCCAGAAATGGCATTACAGGATAAGTCAAGTTGTTTCAAGTTCTTAAACTGCCCAACTTCAAATGATAAAGGACCATCAAGATGACATCCAGAGAAAGAAATGTAACGGAGCCTACTAGAAGCACATCCTGAAAGACTTCTCAAGACTTCGGATACCTTTACCGCCATTCTTAATCCTGACAGATCAAGCCATTCAAGTTTGCACATGGTCCTTAAGGAACTTGGTATCTTACCTTCAAGTTCATTGGATGACATGTCGAGAAGGTTAAGATTCGTCAAATTTGCAATATCATCCGCTATTATGCCTCTGAAACCATTATTCTGAAGCCTAAGTTGTTCTAGTTGGCTGAATTTGTACAACCACTTGGGCAACCTTGAATATATCTGGCAGTAAGAAAAGTCCAGATACTTGAGGGAAGTTAAATTTTCTAGACCGGCAGGGAAGGAGTCGAAGACGTTAAAAGAGAGATCAAAAGTGACAAGATTCGACAAGTTTGGGTACGAAAGCTGAGGAATATGATCAAGCCCACAACCTGTAAGATGAAGTTCTTCCAAA